>CABFWB010005754.1:25890-40961 GCA_902151455.1 Timema bartmani | reverse complement strand
ATTCCGTTCAGAAATCTTACGAGTTTATAGAAAGAGAGAGAAAGTCTGTGCGGTGCGCCGTACCATTTATTTTGTTTCTTTGCTAAACAATAAAGTTGAATAAATATATTTTAAACGAGGTTAGATGCTTTGAAAAATAATTAAATAGTAAATGTTCAAGAATCAAAATCGAGAATCGAAGAATCGAGGTTGAACTTAATAATCGGAATCGAAAATCGGAATTGAAAAAGAAATTATCGTGACATCTCTAATATATATATATATATGAGAGATAATTGAACAAAACTGATGATTACGTTGTTCATTCGTACAAGTCATGTGACACATAACAATATATTATTTCAAAGTGAGCATATAATATATAAAGCTAAACTTTGTTAAGGACTTGAATCGGTTGGTGAATCAAGCCAAAAATATGTATTTAAAAAATTACTAGGAACTTGCAGCAATAAACTCGAGTTTACAAAAAAGTAGGTTTATTAATAATTTACCTAGACAAATAAAAAATAATAATATTTACAAATTTTTTAGGTAGCTTTCCACATGTGTTCTCTTTCTATAGCTTTCCCATCCACTCTCCACGTAAATAGGGTGCATTTACTTTAAACATTTGTTTCCTCCTCCTTACACCCTAGAATAACTCAAACCTCAAAACCTAATCACTAAATAATTCAAAGTGCCTAAAAACATTGGAGAGCGATTATAATTATATAAGTTTATAAGTTGCATCTTATTTGGATAAGAATGCTTCAGTTATTTCGACTAAATTTATTCAAATAAAAATCGTTATCTCTCTTTCTTCCTCTTTCTCTCTCTCTCACTCACTTCTGTGCTGGGGGTCCGGGTTTCAATCCCCGGTCCCGGCACAGATCTATCTGATTGCCAAACCCTTCCTTCACCTCTGACAAGACTTGTATTAATCACGACTTGTGAATGTGAGGAATGCCAGGCTTCTACCGTGGTTCGGATTCCACGTTAAACTGTAGGTCCTCCATTTCATCCCATAATCACCCTACCATTGCACATTAGCGTAAGTGCGTATAACCCGAACGGTTAGTAATACGCGGTGCTAATAATAATATAATAATAATAACAATAATAGTAAATAGCGTTTTTTCATTTGAAGTAAATTCTAAGTGCTCACATACTTTCAAATGCAAACATCAATTACTACTATAATATCATACTTGGGCCTGAAATTACTGTCTAAGTGAGTTCAAAATACATAAATAACTAACAATATCTTCCTATATTGTTTAGGTAGCAAACAGGCTATCTCACTGATTGACACATCATTATAGACTACTTCTATGGGAACTACAACCTGAAACTTGAACTGATGATACCCTTATTGGTGGGATCAACAGAGACATTCTAAATATTCAAATACAATATTTTCCAAAATTTAAGCCATATAAAACTGCTGGAAAAATTGCCAGCTTGAACGTAGATTCTTGCATTTACACCATTTTTAAGGCGATAAAAAATATATTTCTTATCAAGCATTTTTTCAAGAGGCCACTCAATTAATAGTTTTACAGCTGTGGGAGGGAACGTAAGAAAATACAGGCTAAAAATGTGATATAATGAGAGTACCATAGGGTGACACGTTAGCTCAGTCGCTATCGGGATGGTCTACTGTTCTAAGGGTTTCGGGTTCGATTTCTGGCAGGGGCGTAATATTTATTATTTGAACAATTCTCGGCCTTCTTCTGGATGTTGTATGTGTCTTAGAATTCAATAATTCTATTTAAACATGTAAACTTGCCATGTTCCTAAAATTATCAAATATTTGAACAATATAATCAATTTTATTGTAACCACTTTACTTTTTGGGTTTGCTACTTTAGGTAAAGTGCAAATATATATGTATATATATTCATGCTTTCATTATCACCATTTATGCACACATTATATTTACCTATAACCTAGGCCTAACGAATTGGAGGAAAATCGTCCAGACGATTTAAAATGTAGATAATCACAAAATGTTAATGTTAATTAAAATGTAAGTAATCAATAAAATGTATCATACAGATGATCATATATGAACCAACATCTAAGCTCTGACTGACAGTATAAATATTCTTACCTCTAATTAAAATATAAATACATATAAAAACAAAGATAATTTAATAGAAGATAATAATTGCCGTTTTCATTAAATTTTAGATCGTGAAACTATTTTTTCCATGTGCATATTAATTTATTCAGAGTAATAAGTTTTACCAATATAAGTTCTATAAAATAATGCCCTTTTCAGTAATAATTCCTTTTTCTGTATTAATAATGACTAAACTAGTTCAAATAGCTAATAAATTAAAATTATAAACTGCCTAAATTACTTTTTTTTTATGAAAAAGATTCTTTATACAATGGCTGTAAAAAGTTATTTCAAATGTTAAGTATATATTTCATCATTCTTGATATGTAATGTGTCGAAACCTTGGGCGATCGCTTACAGCCATTTATTGTTTATTACATTATATATTCTGTGTTACTGCTTCTGAAAAACCCCTAACATGTAAAATAAACATAAAGCCTATCTATCTGCCTATATAATACATTATGCTCATTCTTGGTTTCGAAGCTTGACATTTTCCAGGCTGTGAGGGAAGGAACCATTGTTTATTATTTTATTAATTATGTATATTTAGTTTCTTTACAGTCCACAGTGATCACAAATAAAACACAAATCTAAACTTTACTACAACCTGTTTCAAAAATTAAAAAACCCCGGCAGTGATATAAAGATCAATATCACTACAATATAAGGCTAACTATTTCAAGAGACAACTTGTGAATGATCGTTCAAACAGAAAACTCGCATGGACTTCAGATTACTTGGGTTTTTGTGATAATAAAGCTGGAGTAGCCGCTGTGTGTTGCGCGAACTGTGGAGTAGGGCCATCACCCGTTCTTGTCAACTAAGCTACACTTCCCTACAAAGTTTTGATTTCATGAACTAACTTGGAAATTCAGTGTATATTTTTATGTCATACGGAAATCAAGTTATTCAGTAAAACGTTGCATATTTAAATCTTAATATATTTTGTAGTCTTAAGTATACACATCTAAAAATTGTATGAATACTAATATTTAATATTTATAGATGAATTAGTATCAATTAATAATTGCTGAATTGTGTTGATTTTAAGGGAACTTTGAGCATATGTATATAAAGTATGCTTCTAACTATAGTAAAATCCTAGCTTTATCAAATAGATATAGTATTAAATATACTAAATTTCAATTTTCAAATTTTTATTTTAAAAAGTGTGGTCTATAGGCTATAACTAGTTTAGGAAAACGTAAAAATTGAAGATTCTTACCCTCATTGCTCGTTAATTAAAATACATAAAAATTAATTTATGGTGTTTAACATTTCATAGGAGAAAAGTCTTTTGAATGGCGAAAAAAAAAATGTCTGTACAAATGGCTTCAACCTCTCTGTGTGGGCTCAGAACGTTGCCCAGGGTTCACCATAGGAGGTTGTCTACACGTCGTGTCCACAATAACAATCATGATGTGATGATAGTTATTATAAAGTGGTAGAGATGGTGTGTGTTTTAATCTAAGCCTAATTAATCAAGCCCTAGTGACCATTGAGATTATTCCCTTTTAGGAAAAGTACCAAAGGTACCAGCCGGTAATTGAACCTGGCACTCCCAGACTTGTAGCCAGTTGCGTTGACCACTACACCACGGGACCAGTTATCAAACACATGCACACTAGACCCTGTCACAATGTCACACCCAATGACTTGACGAATCTATCTGTGCTATCAAATGAGGCAAATTCCACTAGATAAACGATGTACCTAGCAACGTGTCTTGGGGATTAGAAGTTATGGTGTGTATGTGTTTTTTTTTAAGTCAAGTGACGTGGCTCGTGGCGTACTCACGTGTAATTCAAACTTTGCTCGAATATTTCCACTTCAAACTTGAAACTAAAATATCGTATCACCTTAATAAACAGTTCATAAACTCACTGAGTCATGAAACGTCGACATTAACTATCAAAATCTCTAGCTCGATATTTTTTATAATCACAATACTTCTCTATCTGAGGGGTCAAGAGAAAGTATTAACTAATAGTTTATATTTTGTTATTTTTATTTTTTTATATGAATTTAAAATTTCTTCTCATTTAGATGGTTGCAAGGTCTAACATGCTAATCTCGTGTTGGACTAGAGTGCCAAAGACGGGGAGAAAGGGGTTCGATCCCGGTTGGGTGACTGAGGGTGCTTTTCCTAAATGGTTTTCCACTCTCCTTCCACGAACATTTGAGTGCATTTCCTATAAGTTAAGCCTTCCTACTCCCTAACCCATTAGAGTAATTAGTACATAGGCGTTTAACCTGAACAGGTAGTTAGACGAGGTACTAAAAAAATGTTTCCCACACTCATCTCCTCACCAATGAGGCTACATTTTTCCTGTCCCATTAACGTAATTAGTGTATGCATATAACTCAAACGAGTACCAAGGGTCAGTTTCATTGTCAGACTTTGCACACCACTATACTAAGTGTACAAGACGTCACTTACCTAGACAAAAATGGAATGGGCCAGTTTCGCCCACGAAACTTAGTACAGCACTAAACTTGAGGCGTACAAAGTCTGACTACTAAGCTGGCCCTAGACTTAGTTAAATAAATAAACTAAACAACATTCAACTTCACAGTACGAATCGTTGGACACGTGGACTAAGACGTTAAGCTCGCAATAGGTGTAGAACTTGAAGAAAAACGCCTGGCATGCACACACTGAGGTTTTTATAAGTACGTACGTGTGACATATTTGAGGTTTATTGGTTTTGTAATAATTGGGCTAAAACACAAAGGAACAGTTCTTCTTATATCATATTTTATTTATGTATAAAGATACATAAGATCAAAAGTAAAAAATATTATATTTATGGAAGGTCATTTTGAAACAATATTATGCAGATATGGCTTATAATTTTAAGTTATATGAGTTGTTTACTAAGTATCTTAGCAACAATAATTTTGAAGATCAATCTTATGATCTAAAAATATATTACACAGTTTAAGGGACATTTTTCACATATTTATTTATACTGTATAAAATATGTTTAGATTTGAACTTAAGCGAATAAATTTGAACTGTATCAGTACTTTAGGACATACTATACCATTTCTGGGGTGTTTTATCGTAATAAACATACAACTGATAAGTTTCCAATGCTCTGTTCAAGGTTCAAGACCAACACTCAATTTGTTTGAGTGGTTTACGTTACGAGGACTTCGCTCGCTACTAGGTGAACCAATAAAAGTGGGGGAAAGTAGGTACGGTCATTTTCAAAATAATATTTTATCTCTAGTTTGGTAAAATATTTTGAGTAATTAATTATTTTGTCCACCGGTCACTACCAGTCCAGTTAATGGGTTGGGGTAGATGAAGGAAGGATTGAAAACAAATGAACCCATACATTTGCGGAGGGAGAGTGGGAAACTATCACGGATGGATCACACTCAGATCTGGCTGGGATTCAAAATCTAAACCCGTCGTCACCATCAAACCAAATTAAATGAGCCTGACACTTTGTCCGCAAGACCCGCATGAGGTTGGTTTTAATACGTATTTCTTACCCGCATTGGTGGTCACGCGAGATAAATGTCAGACTCATTTTGCATGGTTTGATGGTGACGAGGAGGTCGGGGTTCTGATCTTTAACTGGTGTACTGAGATTGTTCTTTCCTAAAGGGTTTCCCTAGCTTCCCTCCACATCCACTGTGGCTGCAATTTAGTTTAAACTCTACCTTCCTCATTACTTTACCATAAGCGTAATTAAAAGGCTTATATTCCGGACGGGTGGTGAGATACGACGAAAAAATGTATATGCCCAGTTAATGGCAGAAAGAGTGGTCTGAAAGGCCCTTTTCCCTTTCAGAATTTTACTTTATAGTAGGATTTGGGTTATAAACATTATTTTTCAGACGTTCCTTCGTACCATGAGCAAGGTATAACTTTTTTTTTTTTTGCAGTGTTCTTATATAATATATTGAAATAAATATTTGTTTATGTGTTTGTAGTCTTATATATTTTTTATACTGTTCAGGTTATACCTATACATTCGAATTTTGCTATTGGGTTTGGCGTGCTGAAGGTATAATTTAGTGGAAATATACATGCATTTGAGTCGAGGGATAGTGTGAAACAATTATATGGAAAAACCCACCCTTAGTACACCCGACAAGGATTTGAAACCCGATCTTCTTGTCAATGGCAGTCCAGTCTAATGTTAGTGTGATGACTTAGACCAATTGGGCATTGAATTTAATAGTTAATTCAATTTAATTGAACAGTTATATTGTTATGATTCAAAATTAGGTAGTAACAGCCTTAATATTAATCGATGTGAAACGTGTTTTATTAAACTATATCTGAAAGATATTTTTGCCCCATAGTATACACATACACCATTTTTATTGTCTTGTACTCAAAGTTCAATCCGTGTCTTTACAGAGGTTCACCACGCCCCTATCAGTGATAACTGTGACTAACGAACTGTTCGCTTCGTCCAGTATATAAGAGTCTGATGACAGCTGTCGGTCCCATCAGAACCGCCTAGATCCTCCTACAGTTCAGTCGTGGTCGTGTGCTTTAAACGTTCGCATCAATTCTTTGGTCTAAATCTCCAACCAACAAGAATGGAAGCGTTTCTAGGCAAGAAATACAAGTTGGCGGCCTCCGAGAATTTCGACGAGTACATGAAGGCGGTTGGTGAGTGGTACATTATTATGTTTATTTGAATACATTTATTAATACGAATACAATTTAACACCTTTTACCATTTGTTTAGAATTTACTTTTAAAAGTCTATACCTATTTGTAATAATTAAATAACTAATGCAGTGCTATCAAACAACTTTGTTAAATGTATAGAAATAGGAAACCATTTTCAAGTTTTTAGAGAATTAGTTTTCTTAATCCTTAATTAAAACATTGAAGGTAGTTTTAAATCTCCCTTAACACTTGTTAAAACATGTTATCAGACTTTCACTAGAGGTAAGGAGGTGGCATTATGAGATTTACCTATATGAGAGTTGAGGTAAAATGTAAAATATGTGGAAAATCACTTTTGTAGTTAAAATCATAGGCGTTCACGTAAACGAGAAAGGAATAAAATTCCTAATCTTAAATTCTCAATACCGCGAACGTAGTTTTCGTTATTATAAATTATTCTATTGTATTCTCTCTATTATGGATGCATTATGTATTGCGGTTAGTATTTAGATGTATAGTTTTCCGTGATCCTCGTCCTAACACCCGTATGGGTTATAACGTATTTACGCTGTTAGTTTGAGCAGAATTCGCGTGTGAGTAGTGTGTGAAACCACTAAGGGAAAATCCCCTCTGCACACCCGTCCCAACAAGACCAGTTTAAATTTGTCCATCTGGGTGGTTATTAGATATTTCATTAAAGAAACTCTGTGGGGAATATTAAGGCAATGACAATTCTTAAAGAAGATATAGTTTAATAGTTTACTTGTTTATAAACTTATTTATTAAACGATATTTATCTAATGTATAATTTTAGCTTGAAGTAAGCCTCAGGGAGATCAATGTTTTTAAAACATCACTTTGGTGATGGTAAAGAAAATTACGTCTCCCCTTTATTTTTAACAGGTCGTGTTTTACCAGCCATAAAAAGTAATTACACAGCTCGTGTTTTACCAGCCGTAAAAAGTAATTACAATGTTAATTATAATATGTCCTCTAAGCAGACACATGTTCAGTACTCTCCTTTAAATAGCTTGGCAATTGATCTTTAAGTATTTTCTATTGATGCTAAATCAAACCTTTCAACTAATGTTAACTCTGATTTTAGCATAAATATAAACTTATACATTTTAATTACGAGTGATGGTAAAATGACACTTATTTGTTTTCACACAACATTTAGGAAAAGTCTGCTGCTTTAAAACACTTATGAATATTTCTAATGTAATTTTATTATGTGTTTTCATATTTAATTGGAGGTGAAGATAATGGATTGGGTCTTACGCCTCTTAATTTATAATATGAAAGCTGAGAGATCAGGAATCATTTTGATTTATGGTGGTAAGAGGCACTTTAAAATTTTATTAGCGAGCTGGATACTCGTTTTTCGTAGTGAGCTTCTAAATGTTCAACGGTCCAATTTAACCATAGTTGTGTTAATGGATTGTGTAAATAGTGGTTTTACATATTGTACATGTCAGCGTTCAGATCCCGTTCAGGTGTTTTTGTCACTATAGTTTTCCACTCTCCCTTCGTGTAATGCAGACAAGTTTCCTTTAAATTCCACATTACTCAACCAATCTCTATATCTCAGCTTAAATTGGTAAACTCCGGACTCTGGTAAGATGATATGGGCAAGTAGTACTTCAACCTTTTGTCCGCTTATAATTGCTATTCTAATCAGGTGATTATTAAAATTAAAAACTACTTAAAGATGATAAATATTAAGCAAATTTGTGGCACACTTAAAGACTGACACATTACAAATCTTTCCAATAACATGAGTTTGTAAAAGTACATTAACCGAATCCTTAAATATATTTTGTAAAGTACAGTCAAAACAGGCTATTTAAAATTGCTTAGAAGTATCAACTTTCAGGTTGATCAACTTTATGGTAAGATACTTGTTTAAATGATGTGTATACTAAATTCAACCCTAAAACCTTTCGTGAACAACCTTGCTTTGTATAGCTATTGTGCGTTTAGTTAAAACCCAACATTAGAGTAATTTTGTTAGTATTTAGAGTTCATAAATTTAATCTAGGTATTTCATATGTCGTGAAGTGTAGTTGGATTGTGGAGTTTGTGTAGTTTTGGCGAAAGATTTCAGGTCTAATTCAAATTTTTTTAAACTTCTAAATTTAAAATTTAAATAAATCTTTCTCGGATAGTTCAGTTATTGGCTTGTTGCATCTGATGTGCATGACAAATAAAGCTGAAACCTATAGGTTACAGGATGTATATTCTTCTAAAAATATAATCAGAAACTTAACATTTTCGGGCAATAGTATGTATTTCACTAAAAAGCTGATTGCGAAATGTATTTAGTTTTTTTATAAAAACTAGCTGTGTGACTGTCAGAATTGATTAACCAAACTTTGATACCAAACTTTGATACCAATAGTATTTGCTTTGATAATCTGTTGGTGCCAATAAACATTTGAGTGGGATGTCTTATTTCAACGATTGAGGTGTTACCTATGGCTCAATTTGAACAGTGCCTAAGTTTGAGAATAGCTAGTCCTGTTCGGATATAACTTAATGGGGAGCGTTAAACAAATAGGCTATACCCTCCTTAGGCTGCTGGAGTGTTTCTTAGTTAATACTGTCAAGGTTAAATTATCGAATAGCAAGAATAGGGAGACACTGCACCCGGTCGTGACTCGAACCTCACCAGCCAAAAGACTTGCCTTTTGTTTGCTTAACCACCACTGCATACTCTTGTGGGAGCTAGGAGTATTAAATCTGATCAAAGCTCAAACAAATTAAACATTAAACTATTAAATAGCCAGGATTTAAAATACATAAAAATATTTACCTACCTTGGCAAAACATAGGTTGAGATGGGTTATAGGAAATTACCCGCCTCGGTGGCGTAGTTGGCTAACGCGCTAGTCGTGTTGAGCTCGACTGCAGAGGACGGAGATCGAGGTTAGAATATCGGTCGGGTGAACTGGGGGTGGTATTTCTTCAATGGTTTTCCACTCTTCCTCCATGTAAATGCGGGTTCACTTCCTCTATTCAACCTTCCCCACTCCTAACCCACTAGCGTAATTAGTACTTAAGCATATAGCCCGACGCGGTGCTAAATAAATAAAAAATAGGAAATTGTGAGTGTTTGATTCATTTCTGTGATAAGAGTTAAAATTGATCATATATCAGTTATGATAGGAAAATAATTTTAAATAACTTCACAGCGTTACTTTCCTGGCAGCGTTACTTTCCTACTAGACTAAGTGCCGAGTACTGATGAGTTGAATCCCGGTTGGGTGCACTTGTTTTCCTTTAATAGTTACCCACTCTTCCTCAAATGCGGGTAAATTTCGTCTTATTAAACTTTCCTAATCTCTAACATAGTGTAATTAGTACACAGGCGTATAACCTGGACGGGTAGTAAGAGGAGATACCTAAGGAAACCTGGAAAATTTGCTCTATTTGACCCACAATAATAGTTTGCTTCAACCAGCAGTAGTTTAGTCGGCAATTATTTCAGAAACTGCAATAATTATCCTAAGCAAGAAAATATCATATGTAAGAAAACGACTTGGTAGTATTTTATACCTTCCAAACAATCTTAAAAAAAATATGTAACTACTTTGAAATTATATTGGGGGTTTGAATAGCTACACAAGATATTTTTTTTCTGATATACCTTAACTGTTTCTTTCATGTTTCACTACTTTCGTGACATTGTTTTTAACACCGCGTTGTACTAACTCTTCGGGTTTTGTAATAATTACGCTAATGGGTTAGAGTTCTTCCCATCATAGGCTGTCAACTCGTGTGAAAGTAGCTCCTTTGACCATGCGGCCAGAGACGCAGGTTTTTCCTTAATCACTGGCGCAACTATATGTACAGATTATTGTAAACTTGTTCCTAGTATTCAGCTGATGGTAATTTAAACGATGTTCCAAACAAATACTACCCTCATCAGTGGCTCATTGTCTATCACTCGTTTTGGACTGGATTTGGCTGTTAGTTTTCCACTCTAGCTTGATTCACACGTTCGTTGAAAATAGAAAGCAGAATCTTTCTCAGTGGTGCAGCAATTAACACACTTAAAGTTTACCCGTGATGCATTGCAACTCAACGCAAACTTAAAACAGCTAATATATCTTATTTTCTAGTAGAATATATAATATATATATATATATATATATATATGAACTGATTTCTCCGATGGATGTTTTCAAATTATAACGCTTGTCATGGAACAATAAAATACATTAATAATAGGCCTACACACTCTTTACATTAACGGGTTATTTCAAATCTCCTTACTAAATTCAGCGAAGGTGTTTGCTTGGGTCTGGTTGAGAGCGCATGCTTTCCAATGCGAACTGATTTAAGATGGTTGGCTTGAGATTTGATTGGTTCTTCTGTGCTGAACATCTCGGGCAGAGCGGCCAAAGAGAATAGTTCAGCAGAAATCTTGTGATTGACCTAGATATCGTCACGTGACCTCTATTCTGCGCTAGTTCGGCGAGAGTGTGAATCCACTCTCTCCACGCAAATGAGCGTACATTACATCTATAATCCTAACTTGCTAGTTTCTCGTCCATTAGCATGCTTAATGTATGCGTATAACCCGATGGTTAAACAAACTGCTGTTTAGGACTCTTATGTTTTTAGGCAATTTAATTAATTAAAAACAGTTATAAAAAAAGCTTACTGAATTGGATTTACGAGATTTGTATTAAATCTTGATATCAACTCACTATAGAGGTAAGGTGGTGTGTGTGTGTGTGTGTGTAAGATGGTCTTTTCGTATCTTAGTTTTAATGAATTTACATACAGCTTGCCGGCTTAATGTAACACATGACATTAGCGACATATTAAGATAACCGTATTGCACCTGATAAATTTGAGGGTGGATCTCGACGAAGAAATGAAAATGTGCATTTAAACATGTAAAATGTCTTTTTTTTTATCTAGTTTTCCTCCTTTAAATCCCACCCAATTTGAGAAACTAAAATTGTATAATACTGAACTAGGTTCTCACGTTTTTTATAAAACTAATTGATAGCAACAAATGTTGTGAGGCTCTTATCTTGTTTATGATTAATTTTAAACGAAACACGCTCAAATGTACACTTGATAAACTTCTTTGAAGTAATTTGCTATACACACAATAATTATCTAACTCATCCGTTTGGCTTCTAAAGCTATAAATGGAAATGTGACACAAGTGACATTTAATGAAGCAAATTTCTTGCAACAAAAAAACTAAGAAAGCAATTGTACTACTTTAAATGTGTCCAAATAAACTCGCAGGATCCTTATCGAATGGTTCTAATGGAAAGCTCGATAAGTTTTTTTTTCATTATTTCGTGTTGATAAACTTCTTGATTTAGGATGTTGTGGTAAATAAAATTATCTATGTTAAAAGTGAATCATATTCAATGATGTAATGGTTAAAAACTCAGATATTTGACGTAAACATTTTTTAAGGAAGTCAATTTGTCAGGGGACGTAATTGCCTGTATAACGGTAAATTATAGTCAATCAATTTGGGCTAAAATATATTTTTAATAAAATATTTACAAAAATAACTTTATTAAATACTACAGTTAAAAATTGTTGCTAGAGCTAAACTAATTCTCCCCCCATTACATCGTGGTCAGTCATATCACTTCAATAATTGGCTTCAATAATTGGCCTAACAATTTCTCAAATTTGGTATTTCCACATAAGAGCTTAACACAATTAGTGTAATTCAAAACCGTTCTGGTGTTCCAGTTATAAAAAACCGTTAGGTGGTTTATGAATTAATCCTTTCTCGCTTGCGCTTAGAAACTCGGTGCGTAAAGCAACGTCAAAATATTTTCAGGACTTCCCTACTATGGTATATGTACTTACTCCAATTTTGTGCGTGTGGGCGTCACTATCAGCCGAGGGAATGTGTGCGCTGCGCTGGGTTGATTGAATACAAATGGGATCAGCCTTCGGCTTGTAGACTACAGTTCATGTAACTCTTTATAGCCACTAAACGCTGGCAAGCAAAACTTTACTAATGGCCAACATCTTTGAGCGTTTAATTTTAAAATTCTAGGTGTAATTTATTTGTTTAGGAAGGTGACCTGGTGGTCTAGGGGTAGGGTGTCAGACTTCTGTCATGAGGGTCCGTGGTTCAATCCTCGGTCCCGGCACAGATTTATCTGAATGCCAAACCCTTCCTTCACCTCTGACAAGATGTGTATTAATCACTAATAATAATAATAATAATAATAATAATAATAATGTTTGTTTAGGTGTTGGACTGATGACTCGCAAGATGGGAAACACTGTTAGCCCTGTGATTGAGTTGACCGAGAGTGGAGGAGAGTACACACTCAAGACCACTTCAACTTTCAAGAGCTCGGTGCTCACCTTCAAAATTGGAGAGGAATGTGAAGAAGAGACTGCAGATGGTCGCAAAGTGAAATGCACCTGCACCATAGATGGCAACAAGTTGATTCAAGTCCAGAAAGGAGATAAGGACTCTACAATAATTCGAGAATTCACGCCTGAACAAGTGACAGCGGTAAGAGTATTGAGAGCAAACCTTTAATTGTAACATGGATTTCTAGTTAAAGTTGACAAATATTTTCTAGAGGAGTTTTAAAATGTAGTCCTACACATCTTGGAATCTACAAGATTTATAGATGGCTTATTATCGTTCTTAAATTAAATATAGCTTTAAAGCACTCCAATAACCAATTTCGGTGGCTGCGTGGTCTAACGCGCCTCTCTTGTGTTGGACTAGACTGCCGGAGATGGAGGGTCGATCCCGATCGGTTTGTTTTAACTCCCTCCGTGCAGATGAAGTGCATTTCCTCTGGATTAAGCCTTCCTAATCCCTAACACATTAGTGTAATTAGTACATAGACGTACAGCCCGAATGGATAGTAAGATATGGAGCTAAAAAAATAAACACCTAATTTATATCTGGTAGGCCTAAATATTATGGCTATATCGATTTTAATTTTCAAGAAAGTACATTGATAATGGGATATATTTCTCAGTTCTGTGGATCGTATGGACACGTTTAGATTACTTCTTTCATGAAATCACTAGATACCAGAACCTTTTGATCACTCTGCACATTGCACATTGCCAGGCACCGTGGATTAGAAATATTTTGATTTGGGATATGAACTAGGTGACTTAGGCCAGATGCCAATAAAGTCTGTTAACCTTTTTGATGTCTTCCATAGGTATTCCAATAATACCATTTTTTTTTTTTTTTTTTTTTTNTTTTTTTTTTTTTTTTTTTAATTTTTACTTTAAGGATGTATTTCTAACAAATTTAACATAGAAGTGATAGTTAACAGATGCTTTTAAATTAAATAATTTACAAGTTTAGTAGGCCTAATTGTTATTAAATTGAATATATTTTCAAATACTGATATATTTGTTGCAGACATTGACTGCAGACGGTGTTGTTTGTACAAGAATTTACAAGCTGGAGAAGTGACCGACTGAAATTCCAAAAAATCGTTTCAGCGCCGATCCATTTATTGTGACTAATTTTTATGAATTTAATTCAAAGACTGTTTAGAGAATAAGAAGTTTATAGATTTATACCCTCAAGGCAAATGCATTTACATAAAGTTTGTGTAAACAAAATAAATATTATGACCTATAGATATATTCTGAAGTCTTTATAAAATTAAGACCTGTGGTATCTGTATTTAGTTGAAAATAATTTGTTCAACCAAAGTGAACATCAATTATTTTTTAAACTTTAGGTAAAGTATAAAGCAATTGTCTGGAGCATGTCATAGCACTAACCTTGAAGAGAGAAAATATTTTTTCCAATTTTGTTTGTTTGTCCAATAAAATATTATATATTTACACATGTGGAAATATTTTTACTGTCTATATCTATACATATTACTAGGCCTTATATGGTATTCGAAAACGAACATGAGTGGATGTTTAGTGGGCCTCTAATAGTGGATATTTTTTGTTGTTTAATTGAAAGCTGAAAAAGTCAGTTCTTACCTTAATAGTAGCAACCAAATAAATGCCACTCACTTTTGACCCATTCTTTCTCATTTTCGTTGTTACATACGGCCATCTCATATTTTAGCTGAGTCTAGGAAACACATTTATAAAGAAGATAAATAGATTTAGTTGCTGGTTAGGATAATCAAACCTTGACTTTGCATTTTATTAGCGATTTAAAAGAATTTTGGTGGTATTGGTGTCCACAAGTTTGTACAACACACTTGTTTAATAATTTCCCCTGCACTGGGTGAAGTTTTCATACTTTATCTAGTATAACTCCAGAGGGGGAAGGAAGGGAATTGTTTCGGGGGGTGGGGGGGGGGGTTAACGTGG
>CABFWB010005754.1:0-19509 GCA_902151455.1 Timema bartmani | reverse complement strand
AACCCCCCCCCCCCCACCCCAGAAATTTAATGAAAAAATATGTATGGCTTTATTTATGGTTAAGTCATATCAAAATTAAGGTATAAGTATAAATTAGGAGGCTGTGTTACCGTAAAAAGCACTTCAGATAGTTTCTAGAGGGGTTTAATATCTATAATTTTTTCTAGCCTCTGGCATTTGGGGATGTTCCCACCAACCCCGCCCCCCCCTGAAATTATTGGCTGGCTACGGCCTTGGTAGTAGATAGTAAGTAACTTGTCAACATACTAAGCAATAAATGATCAACTTCTATATTTTCAAAAATCATAACTAAAGGCCAAAATACTTTAGTTTAAAGTTTTCTCGTAGTGAACATTCTCTGCAGGGTGTAATCACCCAGTTAGTTGTTAAATCGTACTCTTACTAAACTCTTCAGTCCTTGAAACACTTTTTTCAATTGACTGTTTTTTATAAATCCTTAGTCCATGTGTTGCTTACACATTGCCATGAATTTTTGTTGAATCTTATTATTCAGTTAATGAAGACCGAGAGTTGGTAACAAGGCTCTATTCTGGTGATAGCAGTTCCCAATTTGGTGATAAATTAAAATATGAAACTAAAAGATAGAAATCTATAATTTAACAAATTAACGCATGGAGAAAAATCACTTTTGGATCACAGAAACAAGGAAATTAAAAATTACTTTTTACAACTTTAATCAAATTAGAAATTTTGTGATAAACAAAATATTCCAAATAAGGGGAATATATACATTGTTCACAATTGTTATTACTTCAGAAATTCTTAATAAATCAATTAAAAGGCACTAATTCTTAAAAGAGCCCGTCTAATCCCATAGTCTTCTCATCTTAATCATCACCATTAATACAAACATCACACATGTAAACAAGGTCATTTACTGGTTTACTTTGACAGAGTTTATGATGATAAGGCAGAATGAACACTGCACCTGTTTCTTTCCGATCTTCTTATGGTCATTGGAATATGTTTTTGCACACGATCCGCAAGTTTAGTCTTCATCATGGGAGATAGACAATTGGCTTGGCTTTGCAGTTTCTGATAGTCCAGGAGCTGAATCAGGAAGTTATAAGTTAGGCCTACGTCATTTTCCTGAAGGCTGTTGAGGTTAAGTCTCAGTTGGTTTCGGTGCCTTTTGGTAACGAGTACGGCTGCACTGGATTTTGATGCTCTTTGAGTTTGTATTGTATGTCCAGGCTTTGAAAGCTTCCAGATGCTGTCAACTGCTGATAAGTGAATTTGTTGGTGTATACCTGATTATATTGTTGGGCTAACATCAGCAGTTACATTGCAGAACGGAGCCCCAGTGACATTGCATATTAGTTCTTCTGGTGTGGGTCGTTGTGTTAGAAGAGATGGTGTCGGCATTTCTTTTGAAATTGCTTCTCTGTTCAGTGGAGTGATGCAACAACTTTTAAAGGTAATTTCTATATTTTTGGCTGACCTTACAAACCTTACCTTACCTTACAAGCCCTTACAAAGATACATTGATGATCGCATAAAAATTAGTTTTGTTTGGTTTCTCGTTTGGATGGTCAACCATGTACTGATAAAGCTCTTTTTTTTCACGAACAATTCAATGTTTTGTTGACCCCAACGTCTAAGGGCTAGATAATGTGTGTTGTGTGAGCCGAAAATGTTAAGATATGCACATCATTTGACCATCAATCACTTCAGGAGTTTTGCGTAGCCAAAGTGAGTCCATGAGCAAGAGTATGGGTGCTGTCAAGGAAAAATTTGAACCACAGCATGAACAGCTCCTTTCCTCTTCCCTGACAGTTTAACTTGAGTGTTTGGCAAAGAGTCTTTCTTAATATTAGCACTCCAACAAGCACATTTGAAGATTTTAAAAGTTGGGATCCATGTGCCAATGGCACATATACAGCTTAAAAGTGTCATAGCTTCACCACGTTCTCCGTAGCTCCGTCTGTAGAATAACGCTCCCTATTCCTGTCACCACTTTACCAGGCTTCATGTTTGCTAAAAAAATTAAGTCCACGTCCAGATGCTTCTGCAACATAAAAAGCGTGACCTTCACCTGATTAACAGTAAGTCCAAACACTAATTCCCACATTGTAATAATGCAATTAAAAGCCTTTTGTTCAAGCTTATCATTAAGTGCGAAAGGCCTACCCATTTTTTTTTCAAACTAGTATACCTATTAGGTTCTGTTTCCAAAACAGATCTTTTAAGAGAACTCCACGGAATGTTATTTTCTTTGGTAGCCTCGGACCCCATTTATACTGACTTTTTATTGCTGAGACTGTCTTTCAGCTTTAATAATTATATCATAAGTACTATAAATTCTGTAAGTTTGTTTATAGCCACCATCATCTGATAGAGATTTCTCGATAGTGCTGCACATGATAAACCAAGATTGACAAGAACCTATCCACGATAAGTAACAAAAATTATTGAATTAATCATAAAATCAGATGTTTGCTTAGCTCAGCATATTCTACTCTCAAAACAAGGGAGAAGTAAGTAATTTCAATAATAAAAACACTGTAACCTAACTTGGTGTTAAAATGAGTGACACTTAATTTGATGATAGCCAGAAAGTTGACCAAATAAATTGCCATTTTTATGGTTTAGACAAAACAATAAAATACGAGTATATAGCTTGTCAACATCTTTAAGATATTAATTTACACTTAAAAAAATAGTTTGTGATTGTGTTCATAATTCAGACAACAGAGCTGGATAGACTAAGAAAAATTATTAACAAAGGAAATAAGTAATTATTACCGAGAGTGGGGAAAACGGCTGTGGAAGTGAGTATGTATTTGAGAATAGGAAACAACCAAACCTTTCAAGTTGAAACTTTTCGAATGGTAGTTCCAAGAACACGTGGCAAATAAGTCACCAAAGAAAGAAGAATCAGAGGGCTGGGATAGGATAAGTAGAGTGTAGGTGGGGGTCAAGTTATCTACCCCCAAATGCTTACAGTTTTCTAAAGTCTAAATAGTGGCAGTTTGAGAACAGCCTGTCTGTAGATATGTGCATGTTATAAATACTGTCACGTGTGAATGGTTTTAGTTTTGTGAGTATAGTGTGTATTGTAGACTAGTGTTAGTTAAGTGAGCTATTGTGTAGGTTGAACTGAATTACTTATCGTGGTAGATAAATTTTGATTTTTAAGTTAATACAGTGAATCCTAATAAACGAACAAAATAATCTTGATTACTTTATTTTTTAGCAGGAAAAGTCTTTTTGTTTCAAATTTATCCAAATGCGTGGGTGTACACTTGACCTTGACGATTATAATGGCGAATGCTGTTGGAATTGCTTGCGTATGCGTAAAACTATCAACCCTAAAGTCAGCAGGTGCCCTGGTGTCGGGCGATACTAATTAGTTTATTAGTTATATTCTATAACACTGTTGGCTGGGGGCACTGTTTGAGCGCTAGTTAAGAACAATATGGCGCATTTACACGAGGCCAGTTGATAGGCAGGTCCAACTGGCGTCAGTTTGACTGACCTGTAAGCTTTCTTTGGTCTGTCCACAGGGAGGATAAAGCCATGCAGGTTTGAGGGCTAGTTAGCGTGTAAATATGGCCGAGTGTGCATCATCAACACTGCCTCTGGATGAATTAAATGACATAATTCAAAATCTAACTTACGAGTTTGTGTCCGAGTCATGTAATATTTTATTAGAAGAACTTAATAAGAAGCCATGGGTTCAAGACTGGCTGAGGAGAAGAGACACTCGTAGAGCATCTAATCAGCTACTGGCAGAACTGCGGTTTGAAGACCCAGAATAATATCGTGCTACGATGCAAATGTCACCAGTGTGTTTTGATTTTCTTCTCAGTAAAGTAGAATCTCTAATTTTAAAGTAAGATACTGAAATGAGAGAAGATCCGAGCCCAAAGCTGAAATTAGAGATAGCTTTGTCCTACCTTGCTACTGGAAATAGTTACCGAATATTGAAAAATAATTTCCGAGTATCCAAATCAGCCATCTGAAGGTTCATCCCAGAAGTTTGTGATGCTTCGTACCAATGCTTGGAGGGCTATATTAAGGTAATCTATTAACAAGGAAGGTGAAATATAAAGATTAAGTCTAGCTAAATGATTTATTGATTATTTTAACCTTTTTAAAAACAAAAATAATTTCTAAAGTGTCAATCTCTTATTATCTACACAGATTGTGACTATTATACTTTCTGAAATTTGAAAAACGACACCTGGATACGGGAATCGAACTCGGGACCTTTGGATTAGTGTGCCAATGTTCTGCCCACTGAGCTATACAGGAATCGTCCCGTTCCCAAGGCCATTCTTCACTCATATTTTAAGGAAGATGTCCGATGGACGCGAGGAAATCGTCAGCTACAAATGTGTGATTTTATTAATATCACGAGCTATCAGATAACGCAGCCACCTTCGACTCGGTAGTTTGCTTAATGCTGCCACTTGTACAATTATTATAAATGTAAGGGATTGCATATTAAGAATCAAATAGCCAAAGCTATTATTTATGCTTTTTAGAGAGGATTACTCCATCTAGATATCATATTATGAAAATTGAAAAAAGACACCTGGACACAGGACATTTGGCTTACTACGCCAATGCGAAGATGGCTGCGTTATCTGATAGCTCGTGATCTAAATAAAATCACACATTTGTAGCCGACGATTTCCACACGTCCATAATAGACTCTGCCTTAAAATATGAGTGAAGAATGACCCTGAGCACGGGAATATTCATGGATAGCTCAGTGGTTAGAGCATTGGCATACTAAACCAAATGTCCCCGGTTCGTTTCCCGTGTCCAGGTGTCACTTTTCAATTTTCAGAATTTGTTATTTAGATGGAGTAAACATAAATGATAGCTTTGGCATTTTGATTCTATTATATTTTTGTTTATTAAATTTAATAATTTTATGGTTATTAAGATAATATAATGTATTAAGTGTATTTCTTATGTAAACACTTTTATTATTTCCACTTAATAATCACAAAAAACTTTAAAAAGTAAAAATTAGTCAAAATGAATTAAAACTAGGTATTTCGAAAGAAAATAATATTCAAATGTGGAATAATCACATCCACTACTGAACACCATCAGAGAGCCCTGAGAAAAGACGTTGCATAAGGACATAAAATGATTCTTCTGTATCCTGACTTGGCTGCAGAGTGGTTACAGTGCTGGGGACTGAAGAAGGATGAAAAGGCTCGATTGAAGTTGACGATGGTGATGGTGTACCATAGGAGCATGTTCCAGAAGTTCTGGGACCACATTGCTTCTTGTCTAGATCTGACAACTTGCATCGTGTCAAAACTATTTGTATTTCTCCTTGTGTGATAATACATTGCTGTGGACTTAATTGTTTCAGCTGAGATGCAATGTGTTTCGAAAAAATGTCACATTCTTTTAATTCAACGTGATAGATGGTTTGTGTTAAGACATTCAGCTCCCGAGTGGTTGAAGCAATCTGTGCAATTTTTGACTTTGCTCTTAACCTCTTTTTGAGGAGGATCTGTGTGTTCAACTGATTTAGTAACAAGAGGTGTTTCAGGCTCAGAAATGGTTTTATCACAATCATCAATACGTTGTTCCTCTTCTAGCATTTCTGGATTGTTGACTTGTTAATTGGATTTTTCTTTTGAACGAGACTTCACAGGTGTTTTTGGTGGTTTCTGCAAAAGAAGAAATACAATTTTATTAGGAATTTAAAATTCTTAAACTAAAAATTCGGGATGAAGAGTTAGCCAAAATTAAAACAACAACATTTTGTACTATTTTATTTCCAGACCCCAGCGTCCCATGAGGAGTGGAAGAAAGTTGAAAAGGGATTCAATGGAAGATGGAACTTCCCTGGCTGTTATGGTGCTATTGATGGGAAGCATGTAGAGATCCGGGCTCCTGATAGTTGCAGAACATTTTCCAACTATAAGAAGACCAACAACATTGTTCTCTTTGCTTTGGTGGATCATGACTACTGCTTAAAATTCATAGATGAAGGAAGCAATGGTTCTGTATCTGATGGCAGGATTCTTCAAAAAGTCCCCTATTACAAGAACTTGAAAATGGGCTGCTACTAGGAGGAGGTGTTATCGTGGGGGATGACGCCTTTCCATTAAAGCCGTGCTTGATGAAACCCTACAATGGCATGTCTCTTTCGTTAGAACAAAATATTTACAAACGCAAGAAGAGTAATGGAAAATGCCTTTGGCATTCTGACGATTTAGAATCTTTGAGAAACCCATTCACCTACATCCTACTCCGTAGACAAGATTGTTTGTGCGTGTTGTGCACTTCATAACTTTTTGAGGTAGCAATCAACACAAACATACTTTCCACGTGGTGCAGTTGATAGTGAAGACTGGGACGTGGGGGAAATTATTCCAGGGTCATGGAGAGAAGGAACCCAAAGGTTTGAAAGTGTGTAACGAGTTGGAGCCCACCAACAAACGATGAGAGCCAAGGAAAAGAGAGGAACGTATACAGATTGTTTTTGTACTGATGGTGCTGTTCCATGGCAAAATAAAATGGTAATTTAGTGAAGTTTTGTCAATTCTAAAATTCTTAAGTAGGCAATCTTTTTTAAAAAAAGTATGTCAATTTTTATGACAACAATCATTTGTTTAAAAAAATTATTTTATAAATAAATAAATAAATAAACTTAGCAGATTGCTAACTGTGTTTCTTTTCAAAGTCCCCTTGTCCATGATATCCTTCACCACGTTGAACCATTTCAAAACAGGCACATAAACATCACCTAAACCACACCCTGATCTTTCAATTCTCTCTATTTTCACTAGCTCCCCATTATATGTAGCCCGTAATGTTTTTATTTTTGTTTTGACATCGGCTACACCAAAATCTTCCATTTTTATTTCAGACACAATTTCCCGTAATGTGGTGTCACGTGCTTTTTTGTTCTCATACGAATGGTTCCACAAAACTTCTCTATCTTTGTATCAATGGTTGAATCAATGAATGTCAGAGTCATTTCCTCATTCCACTTTGTATGTGCCATCAAAAACAGTTTAAAAAACTCAAAAGGATAAATAAAATGCACACTACAACTTTAACCCGCTACAATGCACTGATTACAACTCACTTGTGATGGGACAGTCGAACCTGGGACCGTCCACACGTCGCCGGTTGAGGTGCCAGTCAAGAAATATAGTGGCGAAGGAAGCCACTGACTCAACCAACTGGCTCAAAACCTACTCCTTGGGTAAGTCAACCTGCCTAGCCAGTCCGAAAAATTAAACCATTGCTGTCCACACGAAGCCAGGGACTGGTGTAAATTAACTGACGTCAGTCGGACCTGCCTGTCAACTGGCCTCGTGTAAACGCGCCAGAAGGGTGGGATTAGCCTACTTATAATATTTATACAACCTCAGAATCTCAGGGGGCAATTGTCCCCCCCCCCTGGAACCTCCCTGTGGGCGCCCCTGGTATTGGTAATTTCTATCAAATGTGAATTCTGCAGAGCACACTATTTGACGTATGAATACCTATAAGAAAACGGTTTTATGTTGCTTTTGTAACCGTCACTGTAACTGTAATTTAAAAGTTAATGGCTTTTACTGTTTAAATATTTAATTTTTTTTTGTAATTATTTCACCCAGTTTCGTACGCTATTATATTATTAGGTTTGAGTAAAAGCTTATGTTTTTTTTAATAATTCTAGTGCATAATTTCAACAAAAAATAATTTTTCCCCCAGTTTCATAGAATATTGGGTTGTAAGCTTTAAAGAGTATGGTTTCAATACATAAACGTTTATGTTCTTCTAGTAAATCTTTTATTTTGTTACATATTAAATTTTTCCTGGTTATTATATGTTATTTTGACTAAGTTTTATGTGTTTAAATATTTATGTTTGCCATATTGGATCCCTCATTTTATTGTTTTGCAATTTAGGCCTCGGTTTCGTAATCAGCGACCTCGAAAACCCCTAGGTACCGAGTTTAGTAGAAAATGAAAAACACTTTCATATTTTTGCCAGCATTTATGAATTTAAAACCGCCATAATAGGCCAGAAATTTTTTTAAATTCTGACTTTGGATTCATAATCAGCGACCTTGAAAACCCCTATGTACTAAATTTCATACAAATTGAAAAAGTTTTCGTATTTTGGCCAGCTTTTCGGGATTTGGCACCCCTGTGCGCCGATTAAGTGTCAAGCTCATCTAATTCTGATGGGGAATGTTAAAATCAAATTCCTGCTATGTAAACAGCAGGTAAAAAAAGTTGGAACATTTTCTTAATCATCCCTACCACATCATCTTAATTAATATATATATATATATATGTTTATCCAGAATAGTTGCGTGTAACTCATCTATCTATGGCGGTAGAGCTCAGGAGTTCGAATCTCCACTGAGGTGTACTGTCACTGGCTCTCACTAAATTGTTTCCCTTTGCCTCACTCCACGTAAACGTTGGAATATTTCTACTTTACTCCTTCGCCAACAGTGGTCCATGTTGGTATGGCAGATACCTACATCCGTGCATGTCGACGAACGATACCGAGCAACCAATTTTAGTAGAATTTGTGGTGGGGATAGCGGCCCCTATCAGGGGCTTCAGAAGCCCCTGATTGTGCATAATCAGAGCTGTGTCAATGGTCTCTAGTTGCAACATCACCGGGAAAAATCCATTACCACATAGGTGGGGAAGAAGGTAGGAGGGTGGGGTGGGGGTTTCGACATCATTCGTGGTCATGATATATTCTTGTTTCGACTTGTCTTGCCGATCCGCCAAACTGGTGCCAGGTATGAGTCATCAGGGTTGCGACAGAGCGATGACAACATCGGGAAAACCCATTACCACATAGATAGGGAAAGGGGGAGGGTTGTGACACCAAAATAGATTCAGAGTCTTCCAGTAATGGTTCATACTCTACGATAGGTGGCCGTCAGGAGAGGTTCGTACTGCGCCCTCACTAGCGATGCCAACACGACGCGGGAGGAGTGCCCAACGCCATGGACTGCACGTTCCCTCTACTAATAAATAAAATAAACTCCCACACCAATAAATAAAAAAAAACCCAACGCCCGTCCCAATCCTACCCAGACATAATAAAACCAATGTGCACACATAAAAACCAATGAGCACACATAAAAAAGCAATGAGCACACATAAATAACCAATAAGACGGGAACAAACAAGTTTGGACAAGAATAAAACAATGATACAAAACAGAGGTATATGACGTCACACACGATTGCGACACAACCCTCACAATACACACTCTCCCATGACCGTGGTCAAAGGTCAAAGGTCAACTTGTACTGATGGGGCATCCCAGGTAGTATGGTGAGAGAAGGTTTTAAAAATAAAAAATACAAATATTAATGGCATTTACTAATAGTTGTATAAAAACTAAAAATAATAGAATTATATTACACGTTTTACATCACGCCTTAATACCCATCAGAGCTATTTGCATTGTAATACATTAATTGGATAGGGATATTGAAGGTAAAATGTAGAGGAAATGTACCAGCATTCGATTTAATGGAGAGTGGTAATCCATGTAAGAAACCCCACCTCCAGTATATCCAGCTGAGATTATAAACAACACCTCTTCATCATTGACAAACCAGACTATAAAAACTACGTTTTTGCCCTCATGCTCATCGTTGAGGGTTAACTCAAAAAGTTATATTATAAATCATACCATCATTACAAATATTTAATTAATTTATACATTTTAATTAGTTATTATTAATTTATAATTATTT
The DNA here is from genome assembly GCA_902151455.1 of Timema bartmani. Classification (NCBI taxonomy): domain Eukaryota; kingdom Metazoa; phylum Arthropoda; class Insecta; order Phasmatodea; family Timematidae; genus Timema; species Timema bartmani. The sequence continues at coordinate 9,782 of CABFWB010005754.1, read as the reverse complement.
AATATATTAAAAATCACTTTAAATATTTAAATAATTTTTAGCCTTTAATCAGATATTCAATTATAGCAAAATATTTTATCTTATTTGACTGTATATTGATCATGGATTTTGTAGGAATCCATTTATGATCCCGATAATGTTGAGGAGTCGGAATTAGAACAAATGGATTTATCACAAACACGAAGCAAGATACACCAAATGCCCATTGAGTTGTCTTTTAAAAGAGTAATTTCATAATATGGTGAGTTAAGTTTTCTCCAATGAGTAATTTGTTAAAATTGTAAAATTATCTTCTATATTAGACACTTATTGGATTGAGTAGGGGTTAAGGGAATGGGGTGGCATGTTGTTACTTTGTAAGATCCGAGGCACAAATGATTCAATAAAACAAAAAGGTTGAGGTTTAAATATGCAATGTTTAAACTTTTATAGGGAATGAGTTATTTTAATAAATTGATATCTATTGTAAGTGGTATTTCATAAAATGATCCTAATATTCCTACTTTTTCACTATTTTCATAAGCTGGAGCACATAACAATCTATGGGTGAAGTGTCTTCTGTATTCTATTTGCGTGGAAAAACGACCGGACCGTTTGCCATTGTGTATGGTAGAGTATTCAAACGTTTTATAAGGCCCCTATCCCCCTCATTTAAAATACCGACTGTGGACACACTCAAACAAAGGCTAAATGACACATACAATGTCATGGTGAACATATAGAAAACCAAATTTGGAAGTGATTAAGTGGGCCACGTGGCCCTCACCTCTGACATGTGGTCTGAAATGATGTCATCAAGAAATTTTATTAGGATCACGGCCCATTTCTTGGAAGTAGGTATAATTAAATCAAGGTGTATTGTTACTAAGGAGCTTGAGGATCATCACCCTTCTGTCTATATCTCATAAAAACTGCAAGAAACCTGTTAACAATTTGACATAAACAAAGACAAAATCAACTGTATTTTAACGATAATGGAGCTAACATGGTGGCAGACATTAACCATTTCCTTGGGAAGGGAAGGCATCTTCGTTTTTTTTTTACCACACATTCAATCTTGTGGTCAAAAATTTCAAGAATCAGGACTCGGTTCTCCTTATCACTAACAAAATAAGGGAAATTGTGAAATTTTTTCGGAATAGTGTGGTCCAGAGTGATTTATTACGCTCTAAGCATAAGGCTAGTGGAATCTAGAATCCATTAAAACTCATGCATGACATAAAAACTCGGTGGAATCCAGTGTATTATATGCTTGAGAGGTACATTTAACTATTTTCAATAGTTCACCGGATACTTATTCAGAATCCAATGGTGGCTTTGACCCCAACAGCGATTGAGATCAACAGTGCTAAACAGCTTCTCAACGTCCTTAAACCAGTTGCATATGTGACCAAAGAAGTTTGCGCCGAGAAATATGCCACCACAAGTAAAATCATTCCTTTGATAAACTGATTGCTAGCCCAAGAGAGTAATGGCAGTGTAGGAGACCGACAGTGAGCTTGTCAAGGTAGTGAAGGAGGTGTTACTGAAGGAGATGGACAATCGTTCTGGTAGCATGGAAGAATGTCATATAGTATCTTTGGCATGCTTTCTAGATCCTAGATTCAAGAACATTCATTTTAGTGACCCCAAAGCATGTGCGAATGCTATCTATTTACTACGCAGGGCTACAAAAGTGGAGAGTTCCAGAAGCGATACGGATAGTGACACCTCAACACCTACTGCATATGACTTTTGGAGCCACCATAAAGTGTTGGTATATGGACGAAACAACAAGAAGAGGATGGAATCGACAGGGGAAAGTGAAGATAATTAAATTGCTTTGTAACTGGCCAACCCTGTGGCTCCTCTCCAAGCCGACCCTACTCAACAGGGGGAGGATATGAAACATATTCCTCTCTTTCTACCGGCAAGACCAACAATATCTACTTGCTCCAGATACATCAGTTACTGTTGAGCATCTATTTTCCCAAGGTAGGAGTTACCATAACTAAAACAAGAAACAAGCTTTTTAGTGTAGGTGCTAAGCGGGATTTCGTTTGCAAAATATGAGGGACGCAATTTCTTTTCAGATTTGTCCACCTGGGATGATAGTTTCAATGGAAATTCATGTTGCCAGCTGGGTAGGTGGTCGGTTCACCCTCCCTGCATACCCACACCCCTCCCTGCATGCACTAGCTACATTTTGTAGTGCGTTTAAGGGAAAGCGCTTCTCAGTCGCTTTATAATGTTAATACCAAGCCAACGTGCCCTAATTGTTGTAGGTATTTCATTGCCTTATTTTAGTAAAATGTCTGTATCAGTTGTTAGCTGAAAAATAAAACGCAGTGGCGAATGTTATAGTTTACTTTGTGACACGTCTGAAGATTTAATTCAAGAACCAAATCCGAACACTTTTATGACTACTCAAAGCGCTGCTGAGAGTCCAGCTGAACTTATCGATGAATTTAAAAGAGATATACTTTCTGTGAAACGAACAGTAGGAATATTTAACTCTGTGGAGTGCGATTTGGCATTAGAACAATCTCAAATACGCTCTTTGGCTGAGACGGGGGGTTTGATTGGAAAAACTTGAAATGAGGACGCTATGCATAAGTGGCTGCTTCTGTATCCTTTTAAAAAGTCGACCCATCAAGGTTTATTGATGTTTCTTGATTGTGAGCTAGCGATACCGATTCTTCATTTTACAATGAGTGGAACCAGATGAGAATTAATAAGGATGAAGAAAATATCCGGTCCCTTTATTGCTCTTTTAGCTCAGTATAATCCATTCGAAAACAATCCTGAACAAAATTGCCTTATAAATATCTATACTGGTTCAGTTTCTGAGACAAGCGTAGCATAATGTTTACGTTTAATAAAACATAATGGAGAACAAGCGATAAGCCTATTTGAAGGAGAACACTTAATTTAGAGGGAAAAAAAAGCGTATTTGAATCAATAAAAAAGATAGAGTTTATTAATCTTAATTACACACCTAAATCGAAACAAGACTGCAAAGTTATTAAATCAATAGACGAGTCTAAAGAAATTGTTGAAGTGCAGAAATTAGATATGTTAGCAGGCCTGCGTGGATTTGATTTGTGTAAATTAATATCCCATGACTTAATAGGGTATCTAAAATATCTTTTTGACAAAAGTGGTTTTTATCATAAAAGTCAGAAATCAAGTTTGATGAACGAAACAATCACCATTCTCGTAAACCTGATTTAAAATTAAAGATATTATAAGTGTTCAAAATAACAACAAGGCTTGTATTATTAATGGAATGTCACTAACCCCTTGTTCACTCCATTCAGTTAAAAAAAATCCAACTTTTGTGCAGTTTGTTAATGCGTTTTTCAAAGAAGCCACATCCTTTCTTTCAATAGCCTCTGTATCAAGAGTAGGCATGGTGTTCGATAGATAAGATTATGACATATCCATTAAATTTGTTGAAAATGAATGGTGGTCCAAGGGAAAGGATTCAAGTAAAGTTATTATTTAAGGGCCTTTTACAAATGTGCCAAATAGTTGTAAGAACCTTTTCGCAAATATCGAAAAAAAAAAGCTAAGACTTGTTAAACTTTTATGCAACTATGTTAATACAAATATCCAATTTGAAGATGATAAAGAACTGTATATTTGCGGCGGATTTGACGACCGTACGAAGTGTTTTAAAGTACATAATTCTGTTTTTGACGAAGTTTTCCATTTAAAATAAAATCATATAGAGGGCGATTCTAGCCATATATTTCATGCAGCTCGATATCTGAAGAAATCAGAAATTGTTGTACAATGTCCAGATAGTGATGTATTTATACTTGGAGTTCATTTTTGGCTAAAGCTTCAATAGGTATACAGCTGCAAAGGCTTATAGTTTCATTCAAGTCCAGCTAAAAAAAATTCGGATGTTAAGATGTCACCTAGCTGCACAATCACTTGGAGAAGAAGTTAGTATCAACTGGTCGGAATTAGATGCCCTGAGCGGCTGTGATACAACTATTTGCCTAAGTTAAAGAAAAAAAAAGCCTCGAATCTTGCTCATTTGCTGTTTATCCAATCAACACTTTCTTTATTAGGAAACAGAAATATCATAACTCCAGAAGAGTTTAATCAGCTGTAAAAAGTATGCTCATATGTTATATGCAAAAACATTTCAGCGGATGAGGTTTGGTACAGATTTCTCAAGCGATTGGCTTTAGCGTGAACCTACTCTACACTTCTGATGCATTATATTTGCATTTTCTGAGAGCTTCTGCGCAAACTTATATTTGGAAAAATGCAGACTTGCCTTTATTCGAACTCTTAAATTTTGAAGAGTTTGGATATGAGCTTAAAGAAAATTCTACCCTGTATCCGAAGTTCATGTCCAAAAAACCAGTTCCAGCGGAAATTAAACCGTGTAAGTGTAAAACTTCATGTAGTACCAAATCGTGCAGTTGTAGAAAATTTGAAACACTATAGCCTATATATGTTTATGTAAATGTTCAGAGGAAAACTGTAAAAACTTGGAAGCTGGATGGATCCATTTTGATCAAGTCATTACTCTAGCGCCATATTGTATGTACTATAGAATTATTCTCCTTGGGATTCCTTTCTTTTCCAGCTTCATTAAATTACCACATCATCTCAACCTTGTTTCCTCGACTTTATCACTCCCTGCAAACCAACTCTCTCCCAGACAACTTCATTGATCATTCCTAATCCTGTTTCTCCCTTTAAGGTACGGCAGAAGGGAGCGCAAATATTTTTACAATTTTTATAGAATATAATTTTTTTGGCAAAATTAATCAAATATTTCTCCAGTAGCAACGTAGATTTTATTTTTCTGCACGTGCTAATATCAACAGATCTTTAATATCTGTCAAGGGTGTCCTGGAATTGGGTCAAAATATTTTCTCTTTATTTAAAAGGTTTTGACCAAATTCCAGGACATCCTTGACAGATATTCAAGATCTGTTGATATTAGCATGTTTAGAAAACTAAACTCTATGTTGCTACTGGAGAAATATTTTATCTATTTTGGTCAAAAAAATGTAATGCTATAAAAATTGTAAAATTACTCTTGCTCCCTTCTGCCACACCTAAATTTTTAATAGTTCAATATTTTTCTACGAGTGAAGCACTTAATTTTTAATTAAATTCATAGAGTGCGTTCTCTTATAAGGTTTTAAATCCCCGCTAGATGTCACGCTTTAATGGTTATGCTTGACCGCCACGAGTAGCAGGGTATTTTGCATTTCACAGTCTACAATGTGATTGCCTGTAAGGCTCCTGTAAAAACTTGTCTCTGCACATGCGCAAAAATAGAACTTGGAATAATACTATAGGATAATTCAAACGAGCAAGGAAACTATGTTAGTTTTTACGATTGCGCATGCGTGATTATGGAACAAAGAATAAACAAAATGAAGCATACATTCTCATACCTGTTGGGTACACATTAACTTTATTATAAAAATAACCTAGACCAATTTTTCCCAACCTTAAACACGCAAACATTGTGATTAAATTTAAGTTGGCGCGGGCCATGCTATAATAATTAAAAGACGATCTTCTAATTAGGCTACTGACATAATTTTAACTTTCGCGCATGAGCAGATACGCGTTTTTCAAGGAACCTGCAGACGTTCGTGTCAACAATCTCAAATAAATCTTTTCTAAAGTGATCTGTGTTAGTGTGTTTACGCATACGGAAGTAAAAATGATAACTATACCCAGTAGGTGATTAAGGAATGACACTAGAGGAAATATGCGTTTGAGGGTTAGGAAACTGTTTCCAATGTCGGCTACACGTAAACCATGTTTGGTATACTCTGCTCAAGTGAAAGATAATGCATTTTGTGTAAAGTGTCATACAGTCATTTCGACCTAGATTTCAAGCTTTATTTTTTTATTAATGCATATATATTATATAGGAAACATGTTTCCTAAATCATAACCTGCTGCCACAAACCGTCAATCCATGACCTAGGTATGTTGGTTGTACATGCTATTGAAAATAGGGTGGGTGTAGATCCATAAGTATTGTTAATTAGACAGCCCTAACATAATTTATTTCGCATAAGTGGTTAGTGAAATTGACAATGTAAACATATGAATGTTTCATAATTTCTGAATAGTTTTCAACCTGGGCTCAATTGTTTGGGGTAGTGATAGACATATTCAAGTTATTTTAATAAATTGTAAAATAGGCATGTGAGGGACTAATAACACCCATGTCCACACCCCCTTCACTATCTTGAGCATAAAATCATTATGCATATTATAAAGCAGTCTCTCAAGTAGCCTATTAATAGGTCTGTATAAGAAGGGAAATAATATAGGGTTATGCCATAATATCGCCTTTTATTATTATTATTAGGCTAATACAACTTAAAACATGTTAAATAAGGAGATTGGCAATTGATGACCAGAAATGTAGGCTACATAACTTGGCCTTTTCTGAAATTAAATACAAGCAAATTAACTTCTTTTTATGTAGGCCTACAGTATTAGTCTATGAATGAAAGTTAATGTCTAATAGATTTTAATTGTAAGGGTCTAAACTACTTAAATTTACATATTGTACCTGTAATAATAATAGTAATAATAAAACTAGATTGGGCTCTAAAGTCACACACCAACCGTTCCACTTTGAGATAAATTTGTTGTCTTTATTAACTTGAAAATAGGTCTACATATGTTGAAGTACCTATTGTAAAACTAAGATTTTTTTTTTCGTATTTCTATTGATGGTCTTAATATCAATGGGTTTTTAAATCACACTTCATTAAAAACTATAACACTACATAGTCATATTATTATTAAGAATTCTAGTCTTATTTGGGTACTTCCCTTCTTAGAACTGAAAACATTTTTACTTGGTCTTTCGGGGAATGATGCCCACACAAGGTGCTATTATACACATTTTCTCTCTGTTATATTACAGTTAGTAAATTAATTTTTTATCATTAATACACAACAAGAATACACACACTCCAATAATATGAATAAGTCCTAGGGATATTAAGATTGTTAGATAATTTTATATAAGTTACTATAACTATACAATTTAAACAAAACTCGTCTTGGAAATGGCACAGGGCCTAAGCACCTTATCATAATAAATATTTACACCTTATTTCACTTACAATACCAAATAATTAAAAAATTAATAGTATCATTATACTCACAAGAAAATGGTGGATTCAATGATACTACAGTTATATTTATTTGAAATTATTTTTTTACAACATTTAGACAACTCGTGCATTAAGCCCAAATGTAAACATAATAGATCAACACATTGTTTGATCAATTAACCCTTATGATATAAAGTCATCTTATATTAAAAAATTCAAATTGTATATTTTGTGAAATATGCCTAAGTAGGATTATAATGTAGGCTAGCGAATGGAATGGTACCTAGCAAGGTTAGATAAAGTCAGCCGAGTAAGTTTGTTTACCTTAGGTTAAGCTAGATTGAAAAAGATCTTAGTATATATACACATTATTTAGCTTTAAAATATATATTACTTTATTTTAAATTAATATTTGTATTTGACTTTAAAATATTTAAGTTAATATTATTTTATTTTAATATTTGACTTAAAGTGCATGTGTCTACTCAGATCTTTTTTATGTTTTCAGTTCATTTCTAATTGAGCCTTGTTTGAATTTGCTGGATGTAAAATTATAGGGATATAACCTAAAAACTATACCTTTTAGATTATTTTTTTTCTCTCTAAAAATCCAAAAATTGTAAAATTTATGCCAGCATTACATTCACAAAAATGTAGGAAATGCAATGATACTAGGCCTAAATGAAAGACGTTTAAAAAACTTTGTTATAGTGAACAATTCAAAACTAAATTCCCCAAAGTGATGTAGGAATAAATATCATTGAAAAATATGTCAAATCATATGATCAAAACTTTAGGCATATGTATGTTAAACCTAAAGAGACAGTTAATGTTCAATAATCTTCTGCACCGACCACATTTCACTCTTTCACAACAGACGACTAACTAATCCTTTTCTATCCAAACAAAAACACACTTGCACTTCCATTGGCTATTTTAATTCCAGCATACTCACACAAGGCTACATTAGAACTGAACTGAAAACATAGTAGGCCTACAGTGAAAACGGCCACCAGAATTTATCCACAGGAAATCAAATATTAAAATAAGTTTTATTTTAGGACTAAATAATTATTGATATTACTTTCAAACCTACCATCACCTAACCTTCCTCAAATCTTGCTACTGTTACAGTCACTAATAAATTAGAATTTCAATTATTATTCGCAGTATAAATTCTTTCTTAGTATAAGATGACCTCATATTGAAGGGGGATCGTGGATTAAACGATGTGTTGGTCTAGTAGGCCTATGCTTATGCTTGGACTTAAGTTAGGTTTTATTAAGTTGTCTAAATGTTGTAAAAATACTTTAGTTTCAAATACCGGTAAATATAATTATAGTATCATTAGATTCATCATTTCTTTGTAGGTATAATGATGGTAATACATTTTTAATGATTGAGTATCCTAATTGAAATACAGTGTTTCATATATGAAAACATCATTCCCAAAATATAGTTAGTGTATGTACAAGAGTGTTTCGTTTAGCTAAGAAAAGTCTAGTTTTCCATTTACAAGAATAATGTCTGTTGAAATAAGAGAGCGAGGTGTGGTCGCTGCAGAAGATTATTGCACATTAATCGGCTATACAATATAAGTATAAATAAAGCTTTGGTCATGCAATTTTACAGATTTATCAATGTTATTTGGTCACTGTGTCACTTAGGTGAGTTTGGTTTTGAATTGTTCATTCCAACAATGTTTTTTAATTAGATTGATCTTTGTATAATTTGATTAGGGTTACCTGCACTTTTTTTTGAGAGTAATACTAGAATAAATTTTGTTATCTTATTTAAGGCATTTTTAGAAAAAAAAATGGCTTAAAAGCTAAGGATTTGGCCCCAGGCTATACTATAGTTAATTAGTGACCTTGGGCCGGACTGACCTCCTCTTGAGAAATACTGATATTGAGAATAATATAAGATTTTTTAAATTATTGTCTTTTATCTTGTTTTAAGAAATAGGCTACTGAAAACCTACTAATAGAAATTACACTATGTAAGCTCACAAAGCTCCGAAGCTCACAAGCTTTGAACTAGACTGATTACAACTGCCACAGCTGTTAGATGACATCACAAATATAGAAGCATAGATTATTGTTTAAAATAATAACTATGATACAGACCTAACTTTAAACCTTCAATAATTTATATATAGGACCTATAATATAATAATTATAATATAATTCCAAATATTAATTTATGAACACATGAAAATGCATGAAAGGTTAGGTTAGTTTAGGTTAGTTAAGAACCATAAATATATATTTATATATATTTACGGTTCTTATTGTAAACATATACCGTACATACTGTAAATTTATATTTATATATATTTACGGTTCTTATCCAACTTAACTTAGCCTAACCTTTCATGTGTTAATAAATTAAAATTTTGAATAACATGGATCAAATAAACAATGTAATATTGATAGGATCAATGTCATACATTGAAAAGGATCATGATGAGTCGACATACAAATTTTTCAATATTTACGTTTCAACGTTTATTTTGTGGCTTGAGTTAGTTTGTTTTAATTCTATAACTATTCAAAATTATTAAACTATAAATCTTGTTATTTTTTAATTTGCCATCTTAAGGCCATATGTACAGAAAAATTTTTTTTCACCATTCAAAATAGTTTTCTTCTATGAAATGTTACACACCATAAATAT
>CABFWB010005753.1:10360-31631 GCA_902151455.1 Timema bartmani | reverse complement strand
AATTAAAATGTATTAGTTTAAACCGCTCGAAAGCACAAATCTATGCTTGGGTAGATCCTACTACAAAACAAACTCTCTATTCTTGGATACAGGAGGAGATGTGGGGAATAATTTGAAACAATGGAAATGAAATATTCACAAGTATAATTAATATTATATTAATATTGATATAAAATAAACAAGGAAATTTTAATTCAATACTCTCTATTTAAATAATCAAAGATATAATCAACAAAAGTCTATCAAAATGAATTCAGAATAAGGAAAAAAGTTGTTTACGCACTGGGTTGCTTTTGATGAACTCATTTACAAGTGGTCCATGTGGTCTAAGATCGAAGTTGCCCAGCACAACCTGATGTGCTTTGAGTACTGCTATGTTCAGATGCGTTAAAATAATTGAGGGGGGGGGGGGTGTCCCTCACTGACAACATTGTGGGGGCTAGGGCCTCTCCTTCCGGCCCCATAGAGTTGGCGCCAGTGCTTTTACCTATTATTGGTTATCATATTCTGAAAATTTAAAAATGACACCTGGACACGGGAATCGAACCCGGGACCTTTGGCTTAGTGCGCCAATGCTCTACCCACTGAGCTATTCAAGAATCGTACCATGCCCAGGGTCATTCTTCACTCATATTATAAGGCAGAATCTGTGATGGACGTGTGGAAATCGTCGGCTACAAATGTGTGATTTTATTAAGATCACAAGCTATCAGATAACGCAGCCACCTTTGACTCGGTAGTTGGCTTATTGCAACCATTTATACAATTATTATAATTGTACGGGATTGCATACTAAGAATCAAATAGCCAAAGATATTATTTATGCTTATTAGGCCAACTACCGAGTCAAAGGTGGCTGCGTCATCTGATAGCACGTGATCTTAATAAAATCACACATTTGTAGCCAACGATTTCCGCACGTCCATCACAGGCTCTGCCTTAAAATATGAGTGAAGAATGACCCTTCGCACGGGACGATACCTGGATAGCTTAGTGGGTAGAGCATTAGCGTACTAAGCCAAAGGTCCCGGGCTCGATTCACGTGTCCAGGTGTAATTTTTCAATCTTCAGAATATGATATCTAGATCGAGAATTCCTCACTAAAAAGCATAAATAATAGCTTTGGCTATTTTATTATTATTGGTTAGTTAAAATAATAAAAATACAATATTAGAAATACACTAGATGAAATACAAAGTGAATATTATTAAAATTAGCAGAACGTTTTCCGTAGATAAATAATTAAGAATCTAAACAATAGTAATCTACAACAACGTGTTTATTAAATGATAAACCGCACACAGCCCGTCAAAAATCGATTTATTGTAAGATATATCTGATTGTATAACGAATAGCTCGTCCTAAGTTGGGGTTGTAGGGAACGCGAGATAAGGGCAGTGTTTTTGCAGTTTTTATATCAATTTTTTTTTGTTCAAAATAAATCAAATATGGCTCCAGTAGAAACATAGTTTAATTTTCTTCACGTGGTGATATCAACAGCTGTTGAATATCTCTCAACGGTGTCCTGGACTTTAATGATCACATTTTATCTTAATTTGAAAAGTGTGTCATCTAATACCGCTATGCTCTTGACAGATATTTAACAACTTTTGATATCACAATGTGAAAAGAAATAAACTCTTTTTTTTATACTGGAGCCATATTCTATATATTTTAGTCAAAAAATGTTTTGATATAAAAACCAAAAAAACACTGTCCTTAACTCGCGTTCCCTACATCCCCACCTCAATGCTTGCATTAACTCTTACTGTTCCACCACGCATACATTAGGCAACGCCATTAGAGCAACCAACATTCTGTCGGGCTTGCCTTGTAGATATGAAAACATGTAATTTAATTCTAAAAAAACCCCAACATATTAACAAATATTTATTTAGTGTAAGGTATAGCCATTTAAAAATGAACTGATATCCTGTCTACTATCAGTGTACTGTACATACAACTTTGTGTGTTATTGAATAATTTAAATGAAGGTTGAGGGGAGGTAACAAATTAATAGCACAGTCCTGCCAAGCCTGGCTTGCCTTGGCAGCATTCCACAACCCGTCACTGCTTTTAAGTTTCTATATGAAAACTATTTATTATTGTTATTTCCGAGAGCAGTCTGTTGCCAGAAATAACCAAACATTATAAAAGTTTATTATTTTTTGTAAATTTAACCGTTTAACTCCTATTTCCTTAGTTTTGGATCAATATGCTGTAGCGATAGCTATTTAACGTTGGGTTAGAATCACTTTCATACGTCCGTTTTTATTAATAAGATGATTTAACACAATTATTTTTCTTAAGGTACAAACACTATAACAAATTTTAGAAAATATTTTCCGTCGAAGAATGATGTTCTAAGACTAAAAAATTAAATAAATATTGGTCAGAAATATGCTCAAATAAAATGACGTCATTGAAAAGTGTTGTTAAACTACACCAAATTGTTTTGTATCGTTTTAAATACTAAATTAATCTCAACACATGTTTAATTGAGTTGCTAGTCGTGGCTTGGATTATATTCACCGTATACATTTGATGATTTAATAAAATCTACAAACTAATGTGAAACTATGAGTTTACAAATCGTTGGGCACGTGGACTAAGGTGTCATTATTATCTTATCTGGTATGTCAGTGACGGCGAGGGCGAGTCTCGACTCGAATCATAGTCGGGTGGACTGAGGTGTTTTTTCCCTAAATCATTTCTCCCTCTCTCTCCACGCCATTGCGGATACATTTACTCTCAATCCCTATACCGTTAGTGTATATATTTGATATACAATACCTTGCCCGTATCCTGGCCAGTGGCTTAATTTTTCATACCCAAAGTACAAAAAGGTAACGATAAATCATACCTTGCTTGCTAGGCAAGTTATTCACTTTGAATTGTGGGTAATAATTTGGGGAATCTGTGGAGCGACAAAACTGGTCAACCACACATCTGTTTGCGCAATATCCGTTTGGCAATACTTTGTTCAAGTATTTACTGTTGCTTTAGTATCTATTTGCCATATTTACAAGTAACCAAATGGACTACATAAATTGTTTTTAACCTATACAGACCTGTAATAGAGTAGGAATATTTGAACACACGAGCTCTGCTGAACGTGAATAGGTTATTGTAGTATTTTAACAAAATTGATTTGTGGATTAATGAGTGGGGCTATATTTGAGCAAAATGTTAAAGAAAACATTCCATTCATTTGGACTGAACATAGGCACCTTCTCAATAGCCTCTATGTTTTTAATGAGTACATTTGAGGGAAACGCTGTGCTTTGTCACATTCATTTGTTGGGTACTTTCATTCTTCTCTTTAATTTGTTGGGTGCATTCACTCCTTTCAATAATTGTAAACTGAAAATCTCCACTACATGCTCTTAGTCTGTACAGTATTGCAACTGTACTCAAGTTTACACCTTGCCTTTACCCTGGCCGCAGCTTGCAAGCAAGCGGTATCCTGCTGGAAACTCATGGTAGGTATATCACACGTAGTGACCAGAAAGTTCGGTAAGGCCAAGCAAAGATCCTGAAAATCATGGTTTAGCTTGGACATAGGTGCATGTATGTCATGATGGGCCTAAGACTAGGGACTTTTACAAAGTTTGGCTTCATTACATTCGTAAGTAATATATATACAACGTGTTTCTAAAACATTGCATCAAACTTTGGCAGGATACTCCTTGGGTGAAATTAGAATAATTCTCATAAGCAACCTAGGGTCCATCTTCAATATTAAGGGCGGTATACACCCCTAAAGACAGAGCTAAAAACGACTGTTGTGTGAAATATTATGAAAACTGCTTAGGGTATTACAACGAATCTTTGTATACTACTTATTGAAACCTTGATCATTAATAAACTAAATGTGCTGTTACCGTTACCCACCCCCATCATGTAAAAAAGGGGGGGTTGTAACACATTTTTTCTAAAATAAAATATGTCAGAGTAAGTATTACCAATTTTTACTTAAGATTACAAAACAGGGAATCAAAATTAACAAAAAAGGTGTCTTGGAGAAACTGTCTAGCTTTCCCCGTTTCTGAGATAATCACACAAGTTTGAGATCAGAGCCAAGTGCAAATGCCTGCCAGGTAGGCAGCCAGAATCGCAGTTTTATTTCGCAATGCAGTCGTTTAACCATTTTTACCGGCACGTGTGACTATGTATCACGTACATTTGGTAAACAAGGCTGGTTTGTGTGTTATGATGGAGAAACTCTGATACTTTTCCTTCTTCATAAGCTCCGATGTGTTGCTATTTATTACATTAGTGAGTTATGCTTACACAGTTCACACTTGGGTGGGATTTTATTCATTACACTCACTGGAATATTGAAAGCTACATTAAGAAATACAAATTGTAGTTATTGCATGTTTTAGTTCCTAGCTTCAAAAGCAGATTCATAGCAAGTGTTCAAAATGGTGGCCCCTAACGTTATTGCAATAATTGAGGTGACGTATCAATGACTGGCGTACTCTTTCGAAAACACGTGGAGTTTCTTGAACCTTATCACATGCAGCAACTATCCTGGCTAACAGGTCTTCCTCAGATTCAACAGCTGTCTCGTACACCAAAGCTTTGACAAAGCCCCACAGAAAGAAGTCTAACGGATTTAGGTCAGGAGAGCGTGGTGGCCACGCAACAGGCCCACCTCTTCCTATCCATCGGGCAGGAAATGCAGTGTTGAGGTAGTCACGCACAGCTCTTGTGAAATGAGGTGGGGCACCGTCATGTTGTAGCCACATGCGTTGTCTAACGGAGAGCGGTACATTCTCGAGGAACTGTGGCAATGCAAATTTCAGAAATTGGTAGTAGATGTGGCCAGTCAAACGTCGTGGCATCAGGTAAGGGCCAATGAGATGGTTACCCACAATGCCTGCCCAGATGTTGACAGAAAATCTATGCTGGTTGCCCATGATGATAGTTGCATGAGGGTTCACGTCATTCCAAATGTGACTATTTGTACTATTAAAATAGCCGTCTCTGGTGAATGTTGCCTCATCGGAAAACAATATTATAGTGGAGAAATCAGGAACCACTCCGCACTGCTGCAGAAACCAGTCGGAGAATTCATGTCGAGGAGCATAATCTGCTGGCCCCAATGCCTGCACCTTGCGCATGTGGTACGGATGCAGCAGCTGATCATGCATGACACGCCATACTGTGGAATTGGACACATTCGTTTGATGCGCAATGGCACGTGTGCTTGTTGACGCGTTATCATCCACATAATTCAGTACCTCTTCTTCGACAATTGGAGTGCGAACATTCCTCGGGTGACCAGCTCCCCCTCGTAGCTGAAATGTACCTGTTTCACGAAGTCGCTGAGTGACATCGGTGAAGGTCCGGTGATAAGGTTGACGTCGCGCAGGATATCTATCGTGGTACAACCGTGCAGCTGCTCTTGCGTTTCCTCTAGCTTCACCGTACAGCATGACCATGTCTGTCATTTCTGCGTTTGTGTACTTTGCCATTTGACTAGTAATACGCGCAACATGCAGTGAAGTCGTGTGGACTGATGCAGTCTGCTCGTGGAGGGAGGGGAAGATAGTGATAATAAGAGTGGGGGAAAGGAGGGGGGTGAAGCAACACAGCTTTATTGGCTCCCTACCTGGCAGGAATTAACACTTGTCTTTGAAATTAAACATGCATGATTATCTCAGAAACGGGGAAAGCTAGACAGTTTCTCCAAGACACCTTTTTTGTTAATTTTGATTCCCTGTTTTGTAATCTTAAGTAAAAATTGGTAATACTTACTCTGACATATTTTATTTTAGAAAAAATGTGTTACAACCCCCCCTTTTTTACATGATGGGGGTGGGTAACGGTAACAGCACATTTAGTTTATTAATGATCAAGGTTTCAATAAGTAGTATACAAAGATTCGTTGTAATACCCTAAGCAGTTTTCATAATATTTCACACAACAGTCGTTTTTAGCTCTGTCTTTAGGGGTGTATACCGCCCTTAATATTGAAGATGAACCCTAGGTTGCTTATGAGAATTATTCTAATTTCACCCAAGGAGTATCCTGCCAAAGTTTGATGCAATGTTTTAGAAACACGTTGTATATAATTCATCTCTCCTGAGTTTTCAAAGTAAAGTATTATAAATTTAAAATCTTATTAAGATATAGGGGACCAAGAGTACTCACTTATTTTTTTTTTTACTATAGGACTTACCATAATTCAACGATTGAAAAAATAACCATGAATGATGAGAGAACACTCATGAAAGAACCAAAATAGAACAAGGGAGAATGTATATACTATACTATTTTATGTCTTTATAACAATAATGGGAACTGCGTACTCTTAGAAACCTTATGCGGGTAAAAGTAGGCAAAGCGTCGTCCAAGAGTACGCACGCATACGATATTAGTTATTATATTATGTAAAGAAGAGTAAAAGAACTTATACAAATAAGTACTGTACATATTAATTAAATTAAATTATAAATATCAACTAAATTTCAAAGATTTCATTTTATTTTATGACTTTTTAGGCTAATGTAAAAATATACTAAGAGAGTTGTGGTCAACGACCCCTAGCAGAAGTCCCAAACGAAAGTTCCGGCGCCCTCGTAGGATGAACTCTGTCCATGTCACCATTCTGCACAGTCATTGGATTTCACCCAGTCATCAGCATCAGCAGAAGACAGGAAATATTTTGCTCTATCCAATTTAAGTTTTATTTTGACCGTAGTTTTCTTCTTCATATTTTTCTTTTGTTTCTTTTCAGCGCTCACCTTTACCCTTTCTTCTTTCATACGCAGTTATTTCTCTTTTTTTCCTCGCTTCTCCAGAAGTGCCCAATAGTATTTCGTACTTATGTCCCTATCTCTTGTTTTCATTCTGGTATTTTGGCAGGGGATGAAAATCAGTAATATGGACATCTTTAATTGGGAGAGTTATGTTGTTCTACAACCACATCCTCTTCTAAATGTACCTCGTCTTCATTGTCTGATTTATCAATGACGACGTTTTGATGGTCAGGTATCTCATTGAAGAAAGTGCCCAAGAGTACGCACCTTTAAATTTGGTGAGTACTCTTACACGCTCTCTGAAGTGTTTAACAAAAACCTTCATAGATAGCAGACCCTGTATCACTTGAAGACTGCTCCTAAATGATTGTCCACTAGTCGAACATCAAATTGCAATGATATAACAGTAATTAGTTTCAATCATAATTTATTAAGAAGTCGCAAAATTACAGTCAAAGAATCAAAAGGTAGTTTTTACCTGTAAATCCCAGCGAAATACACAGAGACACAGACTAAAGAGCTTATAGAACTTGGCAACTGACTTATTATACCACTATACCTTCAAACTACCCTCAGTATTACCAACCGCTGAAATAAATGACTGCGCACTCTTAGGCTCCCTTCCAACCTCTTTAAGTGGTCATAATTCTTACCAAAGAAGCTTAGTGATTTGCTATGTTTTTATACAGATAGGCATAATTAAAAACTAGTTTGAGTTAATAATTTTGTAATTAGTATGTCACAACGTAACATTGTTTCATTTGCAATATTATAACTTTTCACATCCAAAGAGAAAAACACTTTATTTGCTAAACCAATTTTCAAATCAATATATGATAAGTTGTATAACTCTTACTATATAATACTGCAATTTAAAAAAAAATCACTGACTGTTTAATACAGCTCAGTAGTTAACAAGCTACTTGAAATAATTTCCTCGACTGATAATTATTAAAACTTTATTATAGTAGTTTGTGTCACAAGAAATAAAATGTTATATCTATATAAACATTTTACTATGATTTCCACTTTGCAGAGTATTCTACAACACCCTAAACAATTGGTTAGCGCCTCTCTGTCTAGTGATCTAGGGGTCCGAGGCTCAATTCCCGGCATGGTTGTAATATTTATTATTGGTTAAATTATGATTCCACCTCCATAGTGATGAATTAAGGGTCAGGACTGAGTGTAGTGTCAGTTTTAGAAGCAATATAATTTGAAAATAGTATTTTGATTTAATTTACTGGTTTAGAAAGTTCAAACAAATACCACAATTAGAAAAAATAAGTTAGCTATCTCTAGAAATCTAGCTTGGACTAATTGTTTAACTTTTTGCCCAGATTTGGACCGGCTTTTTTAATTTATTAAAGCTGTAACAATAGTATGTGAAAGTGTTGTATCTTATATAATGACAGCCCAACATTAAACAATAGAGTTGGTCACCTTATCCTGCATTTGAAGGACAAACATACACCAAATGTATAAATTTTAAATTGTGTATGACCTTTGCTTTCAGGGGATCTGGAAAAGGGGGCAGAGGGCTTGATCCCCCTTGTTTTTATTTTGGGGGCAGGGACTATCTCAAGGCCCCCTTCCATATTTCCAAAGTAAACTCTAAACCCTTGTATAAAAACATACAACTGTAACCGTAAGTTTGGTAGTTTTAAGTAATTAAGACATAAATGTATCATTAATTTAATATAAAGTTGAAATGCCCTAATTTTGCAGTTTACATTTTTCTCACGTGAAGGAAAACTGTTTCTCAAAAATATAGTAACTAGCACTGGGCCTATTTGTGATTGCCTTAAATAAAAAACACAGATAAGAACAACTTGATCAAATTTCACAAATTGAATTGTAAGTCTAATTTGGACACGAAGCGCTTTTTCAACCTCAGTTCAGATTTTATTTTTGCCGTATCCACCCTAACAAAATTAAACACCCCACTTTCAATAGATTGTGGAGTTTTGTTAATTGAGACATTTTTTCTCCATCATCTACAACACCAGGGAGGTGTTCTAAGTGTTCATTGAGGTCACTAGGTGAGATTTCGGGGTAAGAATGTTCCAGTTGTTTGTTATCGATGACATTTTAGTTTTTTACAAAACTGTTTAGAAGATGAGTGGCTATCAGAAATACTCATTTAGTGCTTCATCCTTGCTTTACACAATTCCTGAGTACATTTGTTGCGCAGTTTTTTGTACACTTCAAAGATCTCACCAACGTTTATTCTTAGAGAGACGTCTGAATTTAGCATATGCTCCATCACGTCTCTTCATTAATGTCAGTATGTCAGTATGTCTTTCGTCATATATCAATTGAATAATTTTTAATAAAAAATAATAATAATGTAATAATATATCACTTGTTTGTGCCGAAAGTATGTTATTCTCGTACCCTTTGGATGCACGACTAGGCCTAAGTTTAATAGGCAGGGACCCACTCCAGTGGCCGAATGATCCAAGCGTCTAAGGCGTCATTCTCGTGCTAGAGTGACCTGCTGATACGGGGATATCAGCCTTCCAATCCACTGAGGGTGATTTCTCCTAAATGTTTTTCCATTATCCTTCCACGCAAATGCGTGTATATTACCTTTAAAATGCTTCCTTCCTTATCCCCGTCCCATTAGCGTAATGATCATACATGCGTAGAGGTAGTAAGACGTGGCGATGCTAATAATAATAATAAGGCCATAGCCACTAATAACTAAGCTGTGTTAAATGTAGATAAAACAACATTCAACTAAAGGTAAAATAAAAGCATCATATTTCACAGGTAAAATAAAAGCATCATACTTCAAATTTAAAAAAAAGATACAGCTACAATTTGTGACAAACAAGCACTCTTATGAACATGTGATGTACTAAAACAGTAATTTACACCACACAATGGTTCAGCCACATGTGTAGCACATGTGGCTAGTAGGGAGATGTCATCTTACCCCTCTAATCCCGTCCACAATCCCTCCCTTTCCTCGGCTCGCCACCTCACACACTTGAGACAACCAACTGTTCTCTCAAGTATTGTGGCTATTGGGACACGGCTATGGACTCGACTAAAGGTCTTGAGAACGTAGACATGATCCGTGGCAGGGTTGAAGTTACTTACAAATGACTCCTATATTTCTATTTGCCATTGAATCTCCAACAACGTTTGGGTTATATAAGTAGGGACACTGAAATATCGCGAGACATGCTTCTATAAACTTTTATTTAACACGTTAAAATTAATATTACAATTTTTTATTTTTTTAAATATCATTCATATACGAAATAAAGCCAAATTAAATCATTTCATGAACTTGATTACTTGGCCTTTTATATGTGAATAATGGCCAATTAGTCGATTTTAATGATAATTAAAAATATCCAAATTATAAACATTTTTACTTAGTAGCAGACAACATCGTTCTTTGACTGAAATTACCAGAAAAAATAGTACCAACAGCGCTATTATAGTTTTATTATTAATATTCTTTTTAAAAAAATCAGAGTTTCCAGTCCAGAAAAAAAATTGCATTCACCAAAGACCATTGATAAGGAAGAAGTAAAATGTTGGTTTGATCTGGATATTGTGATAGTCAAGTTGTGAACAAATACAAATATTTAAAATTTAGGAATTTTATATTTGGTGATGACAATTAAATTAATCACTCTCAAGGAAATCTTTTAGGTACGATGGGGATCATAGCCGATCTCGTCCCCATATTTTCGAACCAGGGAAATATCAAGAACCAGAAATGACAAAGATTTATTTACAAAAAATGTAAAGGTAACAGACAAATTTGTCAATGTCAAAATCCCTTCAATGATCAATTCAAAAGGAAAAGTTAAAAGTTAAACTCGCTTTTTTTTTTCTAATGTAGTAACCTGACACAGTCATAGTAAAATGAAGGCGGGAAGATTTACCGTTCTTATATTCACACATGTTTACTAAATTTAAAATTATTCAGAAGAATAATGATTTTACCACGTTAGCCCTTCGTTGGTCGAGGGGTGAGCGCAGCGCTCACTACATTTTTATTTTTCTGGCATTTGCGATGAAACAGCTTAGGAACAATGAAACCCAGTATAGCTGCCCGTTGGAATGTTTAGAGTGGGGGCATGGTTAATAAAATATGACGTGAGACCTTCAGTCTGTGTGATACTGTCATTCTGTATTGCTGTCGTTTTAGTGAGCGCGGTGCTCACCCTCAACCGATCGTATTATTATTTAATCTTAAAATCTTACTGTAGCATATTTTTATTTTTGATGGTGATTTTTTGATTGAAAATGGATCAGGAAGGTAAAATAAATCAATGGCTGTTAGATGACTTGGATGAAGACCTCAACATTTCACTTTATTAAGATGAATCCGAAGATTCAGACGTAGAGCAACCAGCCAACAGTGAACACAACAGTAATTCTGAAGTGTCTGGGGATGACATAGATCAAGATCAACCCGAAATATTTGGGCCACATTATGTTGGTTGTAATAATGCCACTTTGTGGAACGTATATTCCCTTCCTCCCAGCAAACGCTGGAGACAAAGAAACATAGTCATACATCCTCCTGGAGTTAAGAGAACTGCTCAACATGATAAAACTGTTTATGAATATTGGTGTATTTTTTTCCAGATAATGTGTAAGAAGATATAGTGCTTTACACAAATGATCAGCTACATAAAGTAAGAACTAGCTATACGTGAGAAAGTGATGACGAAATTAAAGCTCTAATGGGTTTGTTGTGCTTGGCTGGGTAAATGAAATCATCTCATCATATTATAGAAGATTTATGGGCGAATGACCCGACAACCCCTGAAATTTTTCACCTTGTGATGTCGTACAGAAGATTTTATTTGTTGCTAAGGGTTTTTCGTTTTGATAACGTGGAAACAAGAAAAGCCTTATCAAGGATTTATTCGAGAGTTTCGTTCAGCGCTGTCAAGACTATTATTCAGTTGGATAATATGTCACAATTGATTAAATGTTGGAGTCATTTCGTGGGATGTATAGTTTTAGGCAGTACATGCCTAAAAGCCGGCAAAATATGGGCTCAAGATATTTTCAATGGTAGATTCGCGGATGTTTTACACATTGAAAATGGAGGTATATGTTGGTATTCAACCAGATGGTCCATCTGTCTCTGAAAAATAAACCAACTAAGGTTGTAAAAAGGTTGATAGAACTAATTAGATTCAGTGGACGTAACATAACATTAGATAGCTGGTTCACTTTGGTCAGTCTTGTGAATGAATTTGTTAGACAACAAAATATAACCATGATGGGTACAGCAAGAAAAAAGAAACGAGAAATTCCACCTGAAGCTGTGAACTCTCAAAGAAGACCAGAAAATTTAACTTTGTTTGTTTTGGTGAAGATGCCTTATTAGTGTCTAATGTACCAAAGAGGTGCATAAATGTAATGCTCATTTCAACGATGCATAATCCCGATGACATTGATGAAACTACAGGTGACTTGAGGAAACCAGGTGCTATTAACTTCTACAACATTACAAAGGGTGGCGTAGATTTTGTAGATAAGTTAAAAGCCCAATATATTATGGCAAAGGTCTGTTATGGATGGCCTCTTCGAATATTTTTCACTTTGCTTGATGTCAGCGCAATCAACATCCAAATCATTTTCCGAAGCAACACGAGAGAAAATATTTCTCTGAGGAAGTTCCTGAAAACCTTAGGCTTGGATCTAGTCAACAATTACATGACTAGAAGAGCTTAAACCCGAGGTCTTCACACAAATCTTCGAATGAGAACACACCAGCATCTTCACTTACCACAAAATGAACGATAACCATTACCCCAAGTAGGCCAAGGAAAGTTCAAGTGTGGTTACTGTCCAAAAAATAAGAATCGTAAGACAGCATCTAGATGTACCGATTGCCAGTTCCCTATATGTGGTGAGCATACAATCACTATTTGTCAGAACTGCCGTGGAAATGCAGACGTACACTCTGAGAATAGTGACTAAAAATTAGAGTGAACAAAGCTCAGTGCTTCACAGTGAAAAACTATTAGGATTCATAAACACTTTTATCGTAATCAATAAGTTTCAATATTTGTTCTATTTTAGTTCAATTTAGTTTCTCCTTGTATAAGAATTTGATAATTTATTCAAAGTAGTATAGTTTAATATGTCATAAAAATGCTTTTACGTGAACTTTAAAGTGTAGTACATCATAATAATTTTGTATAATATGATAATTATTTACCTAGTTTGTGATTTTCTGCAATTATTGAGTTCTTTTTATATTTTTCTTTGTAATTTTTTTGTGATGCTTAATTTTTTTAATAAAAGATTATAAAAGAAAACATCTCAATCAAAAAATTACAGAACATAATTAAAATTGATACACAAATTCTGAAATTATATGAATATAACAAGTATAGGACGTTCACAGAGACGAAACTCGACCAATGGAGGGTTAACTGACTCTCCATTCGACATGTCGTGCATGATCAATTCTACTGAAGTGATATGAAAATACTGGGACGAGTCATGTTGTATACTTTTACTAATCTCCACATTTGGGACGAGCCGTGTAGTCCCCTGAAATTTAGATGTAATTTCTCTCTCTACACCACTTAAGTTCGAGTAGATTATTTTAACATCTCCAGCTGAAAAATGCATTTTATCTGACATTTAATACCAACATCGAGCTTTATATCCAACTTAATATCTTCTTTAAAAGAAAATTCAGTGTGTCTAGCTATAAGTATATAAACTGGTTACATTAATGTGTCAGGGGTGAGAAAGATTTAAGTAATCAGAAAAGTAACCTAATTTGCGTAGAGGGAGAGTAGGAAACCATTTAGGATTTTAAAAAACCTCAGTATACTCTAGTGGGATTTGAACCAAGATCTCACCATCATCGGCAGTTCAGTCTAATGTAATAGTGACGCCTTATGGTGTTGAACCACACACGTGGATGATAGACCGTACCAGGTCACGTGGAAAAGGGTTCTATTCCGGTTTGCTGGTGACATGTCTTGAAATCCACTCATATTTAATCATAGTGATTTTTTCCATACATAGTTAATTACGCTCCTTCCACTTAAGTGTGACTACATTCCCTCCCTCTAAATTGTAGCCCCCTAGTTCCTAAACAAGTAGGGACATTAAATACGGATATCCCGAATGATTGGCACATTTTCCCAAAAAGCGACTCATTTGGTCCAATCTGTAAAGGACGTTTGGCGTAGTTCTAGAAAGTAAGTGGGACATTGTTTGGATCAACCATGATAGGACCTATGAACTAAGGAGAAACAGAATTTTCCCTTTTTATTCATTCAGACCTAAACTAACATAATCAACCCCACCTTAACCACTCATCAGGTGATTTACTTTCATATTTGCAAACCTAGCCTAACCACAAGGCAATTTCCTTTAATTTTAGCTGACCTAACCTAACCTAGCCTAGATATCAAGTGAATGAACAATTACTGGCTATATAAACGCGAGTCAGAAGAAACAAAAATACAAAGTGGAATTAACAGGTGTTTTAACAATCATGCCAAACGTTCTCTGACTGACCTGGTCCAAACGAGCCATGCATTTCAGCTAGGAAAATTCCAGATTACGCTAAAGGTCCTGTGCGTGGATCATTAGTAATATGATGGAAAAAAAAGCCATTCAAATATAAAGGAGTGTTGTACTTCTGAGTTAGGTGTTTTTAGTTATGAAAGCCTGAGGTCATTACAGTGGCAAGTGGGGCGGATCTACTTTTGAAAGTGAATTACTTACTGTACCTCAGACAAATGTTAAATGTGTTTCACTTGACTGAGGATTGTAATTCATTAATTTATTTCACATTAGCAAATTATCTTATTTGTAAAAGCAAACATAAATAATAAGTTTTATAAATGTTGTAGTAAGTGTGACCGCCTCTGTGGTGTAATGGTGATTAGTCCTAGCTACAGATCCAGAGGTCCCGGGTTCGATCACTGGTGGTTCCAGGTTGTCTGTGAAGCAGTGGGCTGGAACGGTCAACTTAGCCTAGTAAGGACATATGAAAAGCTCCTTGAAAGAAAAAAAAAGCTACTCCAGTCTAGAAAACTGAGATTAATGAACGGAGGGTTCATTGTGCTGGACACATGACACCCTCTCTCCACAGAAGTTGGTAATATCTTCACCAACAGATGGCAAACGCTCGGTCTGTATGGCTCAATTTCAGGCTGATGCCATGCAGTGGTAAATGTAGCGTACTTAACTCTAATCCAAAATATTAAACAGGTAGGCCTGCAATTATTCTACATATTCTTTGAGTCACTTATATTTAACTCTGTGATTATTACTTTTATTACTAGGTGTTCTGTCTCACGACAGGTCCATCCATTCCTTTTGTCAGTGAACTTAGACCACCAAAGCACCCTGTCCTTTGCCTCCTCCTTCAGCTACCAGAAATTAATTGTTCTTTTCTTAAAGTCATCTAATATTTGAATCCTTTTATGGCGTCACGCAGAAGACAGTTATTTCTAAGGATGTGTCCAATCCAGTTTGATTCACACCAAAGAATCACATCCAAAATGGTTCTCTTCTCACCCACTCTTCTTAGGACTATTTCATCCGTCACTCTGTCTGTCCACCTGATTTTCTCAATTCTTCTCACACACAAAATTTCAAAGCTCTCTGACTATTTCTTTTCCATCTGTCTTAAAGTCCAAGTTTCTGCTCCATATAGTGCGATGCTCCAAATGTAGCATTTCATCAGTTTCTGTCTCAGTTCCAAACTGAACTTGCTGTTCAGCAGTAACCTCTTTTTGTTGAAAGCTTCCTTGGCCATAGCGATCCTCAACCTAATCTCCTTGGTGCAGTAGATATCCTTTGTCAGAAGATTTACCAGGTACTTGAACTACTCATGTTTTCCAATTCCTGGTTTCCCATTTTGATTTTTGTGTCTTTCATTTTTTGAAATCCCTATCACTTTTGACATCTCAATGTTGATCTCCATGCCATGTCTTCTCCCTATCTCCACCAATCATTCCATCTTTTCCTGCAACTCTTCTTCATTTTTGACCAGCAATGCCAGATCATCTGTGTATTTTATTCTGTTGATGACGTGTCCTGTCCTGAAATTGCCACGTCCCTCTATGTCTTCCCTGACCAGCCACTCACCATACAAGTCGAACAAACTGGGTGACAACCAGCATCTCTGTTTCACTCCTCTTTATACTTATTTCTTGACTTCCAGCACACTTTCTGAAATGTTTCTCAGAATTCCTATGGCATCTCTTTTTCCTTTTTTCTTTTCTGAATACAAATTGGTCTTCTTCCATCACACTTACTATTTTCTGTTCTAGTCACCTCTTGGTTATTTTTGCTATGATCTGCCCAACATGAGAGATGAGGCTGCTGGTCAGTTGAGTTTTTATTTTCATCCATGGTAGAATAATTTAAATTTGATACGTCTAAGCTAATAATTGAATTAAGCTCGTATTAAGAAGGGTTTTTTTTGTTTTGTTTTTGTAGGAAATAAATTAGAATTTGAAAATAAAATTTAATTATTTTTGGACATGCTTAAACGTTCATACTCAAAGAACACAGATCTATTATAACGACAAAATATTCAAAGATACCTGTTTTCTATTAATTTCTGGTAATATCCAAACAATACAAACTTGAAAAAGCAAACATGGACATTCCTATTTCGCTTCACAAAGACACGAGGCTAAAAAGTAAATAAATATGTTTAGAAAGTGCATGTATACATCTTAGTAACTGTGATCATTAATAGCAATCCTTATAATTAATTAAAAATGTGATATGATAAAATAAGACGTGATTAATTTTCGTTCGGTACATAAAATACTCAGGGGCATCCCTATCAATTTTTTAGGTGGAGGAAGATCTCTGAATTGCGCCCCACATTGACTGTTAGGATTACTAATATTTTGGTTAGGATAAAAGAAAACAATTTTTTTGGTAGGAAATTATTTTATTAAAAAAAGAAAGATGATTTACAGTTAATTATTAGATGGGCACATTTCTCGCCTTAACACTGGCCAATTTATTAAATAAATCATAATAATTTAATAACCGAGCCGTGTCATTTGTGGTAGACAAAATTTCTAGATCCTATATAATTTCCTCACACATCACGGAACGCAAATAAGTTTAATGAGTTTCAATTTACTGGAACTACCTTCATCTTCAGCGACAGTGACAGGATCCAGAGTGATATCCATACGTTCGGGAAAATATCCTGCCGAATATTTGGTTTAATCAGTTGAAGAACTTCTAATGTTTCTGCTGAATCGGAGTCTTGAAATAATAGGCTCAGGCCTAAAAGTTCCTCAACTAATTCTCAACCAGAAATGTCACATTTTTCCCGACTCGTCAAATTTATTTGTAAATCCTCCCAGTTTTTTCCAATCTGGATGTTTCATGAATTGTTTTGATGTTGGATGAAAATGAACAAGTGTCGTTGAATGTTGATAGTTTTTTAGATCGAGTGACCAGTGCATTTTCAATTGTATAAAAGGATAAAAGAGGCTCGTTTTAAACAATTCTTCAGGATGATCTGTTGGTGCCTCATCTCTTGTCTCGTGGTCGAATAACCTCTTGTTTCTCCAGGATCTGTTGGTGTCTCATCTCTTGTCTCGTAGTTGAATAACCTCTTCTTTCTCCAGGATCAGACTGCTTTAATAACTGGCTCTATCACAGCCTGAGCTTCTTTGTCCTTTGTTGTTATTAAAGTGGATGCGTAACTTCTGTAGGCCTACTGTTTCACAAATTCCAAGATATTCTTTAGCAATCATGATGCATTTGGTAGATCAATAATTTCAGACTGGGACCCAGGGAAGCTTGTTCAAAATTTGCGCGAGGAATGTTTACATTTTTCTTGATTTGGACCCCTTGTTTAAGATGGCGCCATGTTTGGTCACACCGCTCGCACCAACCTAGGGCCTTCCCTGAAAATACACACACACGCGCATACACACACACACGCGCACACACACACACACACACACATGTGTACATTACGTAGTTATAGTGCACTCATCCCATCTTTAATGGGAAAAAGTTTTTTTTTAATATCACATGCTTCCAACGGAGTGGTTGACTAATTAAAATTCCAAGGTATTTCAAAAAATACTAAATCTGAAATTTGTTAGACTGATTAGTCAACCAACAAATAGTTGTAAGAATAAAATAAATTCTTGTTTAAGGTTTTGAAAAAATAATTTGACTGTAAGGAATTAACGTTTTTATCGAAAATATAATAAACTTTAATTGATTAATTTTTCGAAAGTAATAATTGGCCATTTGGGTAGATAAAGATTAAGAGTTGAACCAAATTAATTTTACTTTAAATACGCTTGAATGTGTAGTCATAAACTCTCTTTATAAAAAATACAATTGATAATATAAAAATAGCACCAATCGTTTAAGCATCGAGCTGTTGTTCTGTCATGCAGACTAGTTCATTAAAGATGAATTCATTGAAAGTAAGATTTGTATTTTTTATACTAAGCTTCATTGATAATAATAAGTATGAATATAAAGGAACATTGGGGTAAAAGATACAGTGTGGCCCCCCCACCCAATTATGATTGATGAGTACATAATATTGACGTAGAAAACTGGGGGTGGAGTGAGTCTAGACACCCTTTGTACATTTTAGATCCATATGAAATTGACTGTTCCCTCAAAGTTGGGGTACACATATGCTTAAAAAAACTCATTTAAATACAGCTTAGTGTATTTTTTATTTTACTAATTTTTTACATACCATTAGTAAAATACCACTTAATTATCATATTGATATATTCAACCATAGAATGTGATATTTAAACCCTTTTATTTGAACACTATCTCTGTCAATATTTCAATTAACAGATTGGTTTTGGTATCTAATATTGTATCGGAGGACGAGTTCGTGTCTTGAAATGAAACGTAGGAATCTAAGAAAATAAGGCAAACCATTTTGCTATCAACTCTATCGTAGGCCCTAATTGAGTAATCAACAAGGTGAAATAGCAGATTATATAAAAAAAATAACCATTAGAAACGAAGTTGGTATCATAGTTAGGCATACTGCCCTCACCCAACCCACGTTTTAAAACACACCTACTACTTTGCCTAAAAATACATTTTGTTTACATTAAAATTTTGAAAGCATACCTAAGCTTGAACATTATTATCAGATAGTACAAGTTTGTAAATGGTCGTACCGAACTGTATTGATATAATTATGTTATTTTAGAGAAGTATAAAATATCAGTGATGACCTAACAGTCACCAACCGCCTTTGTTTATTCATTTTAGCCTATAACATATTTTACTGTAGACTTTTCTAGCAGCTCAGTGGTAACAAGTATATCTTGGAGGTTGCCCACATCTCAGGTCTTCAATGTGATGACGTCACGATAGAGATTATGAAGGTGTAGAGACAGTGGAAATCTTAAACCTAACTTAAGACTAATTAAACAGACCATAGTGACCACAGGAACAGTTCACCTCTTGGGGGAAAATACCTACAGTGCCACCGGGAATCGAACCCGGGACCTCTATACTAGCCAGGGAAGCTGACCACTAGACCAAGAGGCCGGTTACTAACTACAACTAAAATATTAGTTTTAAAAATTAATTAAATTTAGGTCAAACTTGAAACAACGTAAACACGCTTGGCACGTTGTTATTTAAACAAACATTTATCTACAGTACACCATAAGATGTGAGAGAATGTTAATCATATTTGTAGATTTATTTACCAAACTTTTTATACAATTTGGACAGTTTAGAAAATAAATTAATTTTCAATCAAAATTAGATCTGTGACATCGATTGTTTGGGTTGCTGTATGTATCAATTTTGTACAATTATTAGTAAAGTTAAAGTATTACTAGTAAATCCGTGTGCAAATTGTTCGTTACTTAGGTAAAAATAGAAAAAACAACAGCATTATATCTATAATAATAAAAGGAAGTGTTTGTCTGTGTGTGTGTTTGTTTGTGTACGATGCCCAGCCAAATCAACGGCACGCAGAGATCTGAAATTTTTAACATAGGTGGACGGAAGGGGGTCCGAATGCACCTCGAATGCCGGATATTTACATTTTTATTTAGGGCTTCAATTAGGCTATATTTAACAAATTTTTTAAGGGGTCATGGGCAACGCCGTGCGGGATTGCTAGTGCTTTAGTAAAAATGTTGTCTAAGCTAAAGCAAATACATATTTTTCTCAATTCAATGAAACACAAAGAGACGTAAATTTTAGCTTTAAATAAATTTAACTAAAACTTAAAAATGTATAACATATATATGAGGCATTTGTATTTACAAAGTGTTGGAGGAAACTTAAATATGGACAATATGGACAGGAATGAGTCTGGGAGAAGAGGGGTTGAGGGGATGACCTTATCAATTTACGGTAAAAATTATTGTGATTTTAATAGCGGTTGCACATCTTCAGATCAACACATTTTTATCTAATTCCTCATTGGTCAATATAGACTCATAAAAAAGATAGATATTGGGTTTGACAAGAATCTACACTTTAGGGTTTAAGAGATGGATACAGTTTAGGACTATTTGAACTATTCTTTTACAACTGCATGAGCTAAAAAAAATTACATAATAATGTTTGGATTTAAAATTTAATTACTAATAATTGTCTTACAAAACAAGTCAATTTTATTGCTTCTCCAAGTAACAATGTTTGTGGCAAAGCCCAGCGATAGGTTAGACGTTTTGTGATTTTTGTGCAAATTTTCAGTTCAATTTATTTTTTAGAAGACTCCACACACATTTTCACTACATCAGAATCACTGTAATAATATCATATATATATAAAATGAAGAACGTAAAATAATGTATATATTAGTACACTCGTATGGAATACCTTTTATTTTTAAAATTATAAATCTAAAATTGGGTTAACTTGAAATTCAATTTGATGCCAAATACATTTTCACAAGCTTTCTCATCTCCGTCACTTTGATGGTGTCACATTTATCACTAAGTTTGTTAATGACATAGTCTAATGCTTTGGGATGATGACAAGTGTTGTAAAGAGAATATAACCCTCATTAGTATAGGTGGTGGTATAAAAATCCCAGAGAGAATCACACGCGAGAAAATATTCCCAACCACTCTTTCAACGATTATCCAGTCCAAGCTGACCTAGCACCCTAAACCACGTTACCATTAGTGTGTGCTTATGCTTGTTACAAAATTTGAAATACGATGGGGATTAACTTCAAATGAAACAATCAACAAATAATTTTTAATTGTCTTACTTCTTAAGATGTAACTTTAAAATATTATAAAGAGTGTACACATTTAGTGGATTTGTATCTACATTATATGGTGTATTTTATAAGATATTATACATTAAATTGTAGCGAGATTAGTGTCCGACTACTAGCAGTGTGGACTTGGCACGTATCTCATTTGTCTGCGCATGCACTCTCTGTCTCTTCATCCTTGTTTAGCAGGCATGCAGCCCTCCTAACTGCCAGAGGGATTATAAGGAATGGAAGGGAGGGGGGGGGGGGCCGTAAT
>CABFWB010005752.1:21745-40976 GCA_902151455.1 Timema bartmani | reverse complement strand
ATGGCGAGCTTGTAAACCAAGCCCCATGGGTCCCGGTTACCTGTGCTGGAGACGAACCTTCTCCAGCTTGCCTCCTTGTCTCTTCTTATCATCCACATGTAATCGTTCCTGACCCTCGCGTACTCACGTCCGGCCTCCGCGTCCTCCCTTCTGCGTCTGGTCCGAGTGACCTCCTTCCTCTTTCTAGTCAGCTCCGGAGTCCACCAGGCGGTCCTTTTCTCCATCCTCCTCGCCCTCGGGATCGAGCAGTCGCAGGCAGATCTCATCACCCGCTTCAAGGCCCTCGCCTTCCCATCGATGTCCTCGATCACCTCCATCTCTGCCCCGAGTTCTCGCTGTTACTTCCTTCAATCAACGCGGGCTGCACAGTATCTCGTCCTGGGGCCTACTGGTGCGGGGTCTTCCCTCCGTTGACCACCCATCTCGAAAGAGATGAGATTGTGGTCGCTGCTGCCATCTGTAACACTCCAATTCCTAATTAGTCTCCCCACCCCCTCGTCGCGAAGGTCACGTCGATGTTGGTGCCACCACCAACCACTCCGTCGTAGGTCGTCAGCTACGATGGCTCGTTGACCACTATGAGATCTTCTTCTGCGACGAAAGTCTCCAACTCGATGCCCCTGTCGTCCGTTTCTCCGCTGAACCACAGCGCTGACTTCGCGTTCGCATCCGTAATGACGACGATGTTCCTCCCCCGGAGTACCTGTAGCACATGTCTGAGATGACCGATGTGCGGCTCGATGGGGTCTCTGCCTGAAATAGTAAGACACACAAACACACATCCAACCCATGTCTGTGACCTGAACGCAGGTACAGTACTCATTGGACAGATGGGCGAGAAACAATACTCTATACTCAGCCTTGGCGATATAGATTGCATTCCAAACCTGTCCTCGCGTAGACCATCCTCCCTCCTTCCCAGCTCGGGACTACTCCATCCCGGGAATAGGGCTCTTGAAGAACCAGAAGATGGTCGTCTTCATGGACCGCTGAGCATTAAGCTGCGAACATTTAAGCATAGCTGGTTCGATTAATCCCGTTCTGCACGGCCCTAACGTATGTGGGACAATCCCGATCACTTACTCCATGTGCATGAGGTATACCAAACCTCATGCAGTTCGCGCACGCCGGAGGGGAGTCCTTCTTGGTGCAGGTGGCGCGCGGATACTCGCCCGCACAGTGCGAGCGTATTTCCCTCGGAGACCTGCAGAATTTGGCGATATGTCCGAAGCTCTGGCACTTGTAACACCTGGACACCGAGTTGTAGTCCTTCAGCCTGCAGTAGTTCCATTGGATGTAGACCCCGTTCGCACTCCTCAGCTTGTTCCTGATCTCCGGCGCGCACTCCAGGACACAGTAATTGTCGGCGGTGTTCCTCATGCCGACCTTGAAGTGTCGGCCAAACCCCTTATCGAACTCCTCCTTGGAAATCTCGCCCTTGAAGTTTTGGACGCGGATCGCCTCCCGGACCTCCTCCTGAGACATCCCTAGGGACATTATAGATTAAGACCTTGGGATTAGCGACCTTCGGCTACACAACTCTCAGGCCTCTCGCCCCTACCTCCTCGGAAGCCTCCAGGACGGCCCTCGACCGCTCGTCCTTGGTCTACACCAGAACTCCGCCCTTCCCGATCTTCCTGACGTTGCGGACCTTGATCCCCTCAGCTCCGGGTTGATGGCGCTCAGTAGCTTCTTGGTCTGCTGGCTCATCTGTGCCAACTCATTGTCCTACCGGAAGAAGAGGATGATGGCCTTGGGTCTCTCCGTGATCCTCCCAGTCCTTCCGGTCAGCTCAGGTGTCCTAGCTGGCTTGGGCGGTTGCGGTCCTCGCGCCCCGGCAACCTTCGCAGCATAGCTGGAGCCGGCAACCTCCATCAGTACCTCCTCAGCACCCACAGCAGCCCTGGAATCAGATACCACAACACCTCCGCCATATTCCCTCAAAATCACCATTACCTCCGCCCTCAGTTCTTCTCTCCCCTTGAGCCGGCCCTTCAGCTAGCTCCTCCAGGCATGCTCCGATGTCAGCAATGCTGGTCTGCATGATCTTCGCCTGAGACACCGTGACCGCCCTCTTGGACCTCACCAGGCTCGTGATGAGCCGCTCCAGGTCAGCCACGCACCGCTGACCCTTGGATCCGGCAGAGACTCCCCCGGTCTTCCAACGCGAGGCGACCTCCATCGTCTCCTTCGTCCCTTCATCCTCACTCAGGGTCCTCTTCCTGCTCAACCCCTCGACGCTCAGTCCAGGTGGTGGCGGTGGTCCCGGAGTCCCAGGAGCAAACACCAACGGCGGGAAATCCGCACGGACGAGCGACACAATCGGGGAGCCCTCCATCCCCTGCGGCGTCCCAAATGGTGGCGTCTCAGCCGACTTCCCTGACTTGGAGAGCATCCTGCGGAAAACCAACAAAAAACGCACAGCCCAGACAACAGAGTATTAATCAGATATAGCCTTTTTTTAGTCGAGAAAAACCACAATCAGTGAAATAAAAATAAACAGTCAACTAAGTAGGATAAACATATATCTTGTAAAACTGAAACAAAGAAAAAGTTAAAGTCCAAAGATCACAAAAAAGAGCCTATCTCAAACAAATCTCAATCAAAATTGACAATTCCTACTTTAGAACCTGCCTAACAACCGTCTACAACTTTTATTCAAATACAAAAATCCTCAAAAACCAATAGGGAACCTACCAATTAACAATTCCTTAGAAAGGGGCACAGAAAACTAAGTCCAACAAATCACAAAAAATCTCCTATCTCGAAAAATTACCAACCGATTTTGACAATTCCTAATTTATAACACTCCTACCACTTACCTACAACTTTAATCCAAGTAACAAAACCCTCTAAAATCAATAAGAAAAGAAATAAAAGCAAATACCTGTTTGAAGTGATTGAAACAGAGAAGAAGTTAGTCGAACAAATCGCAAAAAATAGTCTTATCTCAAAAAATTACCAACCGATTTTAACAATTCCTACTTTATAACACTCCTACCACATATATACAACTTTAATTCAAATAACAGAACCCTCTCAAATCAAAAGAAACAGAGATATAAACAAATACCTGTTTGAAGTACCTGAAAAAGTTAAAGTCTAATAAAACACAAAAGTAAGCCTATCACAAAAAATATCCAACCTAATTTAACAATTCCTACTTTAGAACCTGCCTAACAACAGTTCACAACTTTTATTCCAATACAAAAATCCACAAAAACTAATAGGGAACCTACCAATTAACAATTCCTTTGAAAGGGGCACAGAAAAACTAAGTCCAACAAACCACAAAATATAGCCTATCTCAAAAGATTACCAACTGATTTTAACAATTCCTTCTTTATATCCCTCCTACCACTTACCTACAACTTTAATCCAAGTAACAAAACCTTATCAAATCAATAATAACATAAATATAAACAAATACCTGGTTGAAGTGACTGTAACAGAGAAAACGTTAGAGTTCAACAACACCAAAAACAGCTATATCTTAGGAAAAAGCCCAACCGAATCTCACAATTCCTTCTTTGAAACATTCCTAACAACTATACACAACTTTTATTTAAATTGAAAAATCCTCTAAAACCTCAATATAACTTGATAGATACCTAACTACCTCTGAAGTGAGCCCAAAATGTTAGTCCAAAAAACACTTAGAATTTTATATATCTCTCAAATCTCAAAATAGCTGTCTGAAACTTTACAGAAACCTTCCTGACAATATTCCCTAGCTTCTTGATGAACAATAGACCCTTAAATAAGTCCTAAAAATCAATCCTTATAAAAACAAACCAAAAGTCACAATCCTACCCAATTACTCTTCTACTTAAGACAGTTTTTTCTCAGAAAAATCCCTAATTTTTCAATTACCACCTATCCAAATTTTAGTATGTTAAAGAATATACCCTAATCTATCTTTTGACACCTGAATTTGACCCTAACTATTTACTTAAACACTTAAAATTTAACTTCAAAAGTTGACCTACTTACCAGAAAAACATACTCCAAACCACACACAAAAATCAATATATCACACAAATACCATGAATTTACACACTCCCTAGCACTTATCACCAATATTTAGGGGGGTGAGGCCCCCTAACAACAAAATTAAACCTCAATAAACCAAAAGAGTACAAAATTCATATATTTTAAAACTTATCAAGCTGGCGGCAGAGTCCAAAACTAACACATATCCAAATTTAGCTATTTATTCGGTCATAAGGGCACGAATAAGCTCAAAATTTCTCCTAAACCTCACTGAACACTTATTAAACACAATTAATCACAATTATCAATTTAATTAGCAATAGTAGCGCTGAAAAGCACTTTTAAACCGGAGCAATCACAAAGACCATATAACCAGTATCTCGAGCTTGCAATAACGGCATGTAGACGAGAAACTTGTTAAATGAAGATAAAAAATTGTCATTAAATTATAGGACACGCTTAACAGAGTAGTCAGAAACAATTTAGTCTTCATATGAAGAAAAATAAACTATGTTTTTACTAGAAAAATATTTCATTTCTTTTAACAAAAAAAAAGCTTTTTTATAAAAACTGCAAAAACAATACCTTTTCTCGCGTCGCCTACATCCCCACCTTAAGCCAAGACCTCTAACTTAGCTATTTTCTCTTATTTGGTCCGTATGAGGAAGTCATCATCTTCGTATCATACAGTGACGTACACAAAAAATTGAATACCTCTTTAAATTCTCGCGAGGTCTGGCTCAATTCTCCCCTCCCTTCAATCGTTTGACCATTGGTGCCTTATTTACGAGCCCAGCAGTCAGTTTTTTTTATCGTACGGCATATATTACCCTGAGAGACATGACATCCAGTTCGGTCGCCTGTATGTAGACTATTAGAGGGTACACCACAGGAGGTTGTCTACACGTCATACCCGCAATGAGGTGATGTGATGATAGTGATGCCGGGATCACGATCAACTTAACGTGACGTTCACATAAAGTTAACTTAACGTATGTGTGATAACGATTCACGTAACTTAACGTAACAACTCGAGCCAAACATCTTCATTCTCGAGTATGATCTGTGATTTGTACTAGTTTTACAGTGATGATCTGTGAATGTTTACAGTTTTCAATCGATATAATAAATATCTATTACAAAACTTTTTTGATAAATTTAGCTTTCCTATTTTAGTTTAATTATTTTGTTTCAATGTCTGATCACTGGAACTTACGCTAAAGAGTAAACATTGGTCAAAATACCAACAAATGAGTTACTAAATAGCCCTGTTGACGTCACTCGCATAATGATTGGCTGGCTAGATCACGTGATACCCTTCAAGTAACGTTCACTTAAAATAAAAGACCTCCCAGGACATCTCTTACGTTAAGTTAACTGCAAGTCAACGTTATGTTAACTGCATCGTGATCGCCTCCATTTAAACACACGAGGAGGTCCTTTACGTTAAGTTACGTTAAGTTAACTTTAAGTTAAAGTTAAGTTGATCGTGATTCCGGCATGATTATGGAGGTGTGGGCCAGTGGCAGTAAGTTTATATGCACTGATGTAAACAAACAAGCTCTTAGTATGAGAATAGCATACCTTATGGCATTGTGGAGCAACCGGCAGCCCGCGGGACAAATGCGGCCCGCGCTCACCAAAGATGTGCTCCTCAAAATATCATGGAGGAAAATTAAAAGAAAAGTTTTGTTGGCAGATGTGAAATAACTAATGATTCGAATAAAAATGCGTATTTAAAAAGGTCATGATTGCATTTTACTATGCATTTATTTGATTAATAATTTTTAAAAAATATGTGCGTGCATAGTATATTTTTGGTAGAGCAATACACTTTTTATTTGGCAGTAAATTTTGAAATGTTCACCAACCTAACAGCTATTCAACAACTGTTGATATCACCATGTAAAGAAAACTAAACTCTAATGTTTTTACTGGAGTAATATTTGATTTATTTTGGCCAAAAAGGTTTGCTATAAAAACTGCAAAACCACTGTCCTTTTCTGGCGCCCCCTTCCACTCCACCTGAAGGAAATGTTGCCGAACTACCATTACTTCGGTGAAGTGTGCTTATTGTCTTTGTAGTCACGGAGGGACGAGGGATGTTTCCAATCTCCTGAACGTCCACGACTGTGGGCTTTACCTGAATATATCAATATATAATATCTTTCTTACTCTCCCTGGAAATGTACAACTGTATCTTGCGGATTTGACAAATGGACCGTACTATTTTTAGATTTATCCATCTGAGTTTGTGGGATGAGATCTCTTCAGTCCAAGCCATGTTCAATTCCCCTGGTGAGTATACACTCCAGTATTGTACCAGTGGTACATCCGACCCTGTGGTGTAGTGGTCAATGCATCTAGCCACGAAACTAGGGGTTCCAGGTTCGATTCCCGGCTGGTACTTTGGGTATTTTACTCTTAAGGAGAATTACCCCAACGCCCACCATTGTTTAGTAAATTAGGCTTAAGTTAGGTTTAAGACTAACACTGGCCCACACCTTCATAATCACCATCATCACATCACCTCATTGCGGGTACATGTAGACAACCTCCTATGGTGTAGGCACCGCTCTGTGCCGCCAGAGCGGTAAATAGTCTACATACAAGCGACCGAACTGGATGTAATGTCTCTCACGGTCATATATGACATACGATAAAATAAAATAAAAAGTGGTCCAATCCCGTTATCTTGCTTCAACTAACTACCTCACTATCCATGCCCCGCTCCAAGCCCGTTATCTTGCTTCAACTAACTACCTCACTATCCATGCCCCGCTCCAAGCCCGTTATCTTGCTTCAACTAACTATCTCACCATCCATGCCCCACTTCAATCAACCAAAGTCTGATAAAGATATACTCCATTCATGGTAGGAATTACTCTCTGAAAGGTCTTTTTTCCTACCAATATCCTACTATATAATAGATTTCTGTTAGAGAAAAAGGCCTTTCAGAAAACAATTCCTACGCTGAACAGACTTTAGGTCAAGGTGAAATGATTCCTCTATTAGAGCTGAGCTCATCTATAAAACTAACTATGCTTAGATCCCGTCACGAGGCCATGTATACTTTTAGCTAAGTTGACCTCGGTGGCCTTGAGGTAAAGTTCCCGCCTCAAAACCCGAAGTTCTCGGACTCAAACCCAACTGAGGTCGACGGATTTTTACCAAGCGAAAAAAAAAATCCGTTGCAAAACTTTCTTCAATTGAGGCATATAAAATATCCATGAAAAGCATATTATGAGATTATTTTGGTACACTTTAGTAGGCTCTTTCTCGCTCTCTCATAGAAATGTAGTACGGAAGACAATGGGAAATCACAGCATCTTCACCATTTCCCAGAAGGAACGGGTGGGCGGCATTAACCAGCTGAAGGGCTAAGGGCCCGTGATGCTTCAGATGGATGAAGTAGCACATCAGACCAACATCCTGGCGGCAAACTATCAATCAAACACTACTAGCCAGTCAAATCATGTATCTAAATCGTTATTATGTTAAAAATGTTGCTCATGTGAGTTACAGGATAGTATTTCAATCCAAGTGGTAAATTGTCCGACTTAACTCAGATATCTATTTCCTCACATTATACAATAAACTTATGAAAGGTTATTAAACACAACAGTTTGAAATGTGCACTTTTTGTAAATTAGTGCACTATATTTTCAAAAATCAGTCGCGGGCAAGGAATTTAACCTCAAGGTTTTGTAAAGGCGCCACTGTTTATAGCCAACTAAAGTATATTAAAAATATATTGAAGATAGAAATATCTACAGATTCTGATATTTTGATATTGATAAACATTTTTTGTGTAAGGTCCCATTACAACATATTGATGGAACCATTTATACCAGAAATATTGACATATTATATTCATACATACAATTTCTAGTGCGGAGGCAAAAAACCACAAAGTGGATTAACCCTGAACTTTGTGGTGCTAGAATTACATTTTGTGGGGTGGTAAATGGTAATTGATACCATTGGGAGTCGATATAAACATGGATGCGTGTCCGAAATGGGTCATTGGTGAGACCTGCTGACCTTTAGATGTTTAACTATTGTAACTCGACAAGTTCAGTATCTATTTCAAGGGCTACGACAGGCCTAGCAAGCCGATAGTGGAACATATATATGGGTTGAATAAAAAACTGACCCAGGGCACAGGCTGGAAACAGAAATGGATGTAATATATATGTTACAGGAGAAGTAGATTCTCCAGTAAAAGTCGACTTTACCTAGGCCGAGTCGACTCTTACTGGTATTTTTAGTAAAAGTTGATTAAAAGCGAAAAGTGATGAATTTCGATCAACATTTACTAGTTAGAGTTGACCGTAGCTAGGGAAAGTATACTCTTACTACCTTGAGTTAGTAAAAGTTGACTTTTTGCAAGGAAATGGTCTACTACCTAATAAAAAACAAATAAAAAAGCAAAACCTTTATGATACAAAGAAAGATATAAATATTTATTATTTATTACAGCAAGGTAAAGATTTGTGACACTTTGAGTTGCAGAGCTAGCCTAACTTAACCTAACCTAACCTAGCCTAACCTAACCTAACCTAACCTAACCTAGAAAACAACAGTAAACAAATAGAGCTGGGATATTCAAAACAAAGATGTGCGCGCGAAGTCGTATGGGGAGAGCAACATCGTGGTATCAACTTTGACTAAACCACAGCAGGCATAGTTAACTGTTCCTAGGAAAAGTTGATCTGTTTATTCTGTATCAACTTTTACTGATACTTTTAGTAAGAGTCGACTTTACCTAGGCCGAGTCAACTCTCCATAACAATCTACTTTTCCTGTAACATATATACATATTGTACAAACTAAATGTTGTAAGGCATAATTGTATTTCACTATATTACACAGTTACTAATCACCTTTACATTTTTACTGTACAACTTTCTTTCAGAACACACCACCAGTCTGGGGAGGGGGGGGGGTGACGGTTCACCCTCTTCAGTTCACGAAACCGCACTGACCCTCTATACACCATGTTAGATCCCCTCGCCAACCACTCGAACTACTTCTTCCCGCGGGAGAAAACCCTCCGCGAGCCGGCCAGGTGCTCTCGCGGAGGTTTACGGGAACACTGGGCGTCCGATGACGTAATATCGGCACAATTTATATATATTTCAACGCATAGATCCCACATGTTGGTGGCATCTCAGAAGTACTATTGCATGCACACTCATAACACTGCAACTCACCTCCATTCGCACTTAATGCATTCTTGACAATGTGTGTCAAGCAAATGAGCTCAGCTGTTCTAACTTATCTTGCAATCCACATAAACGTTTTTATTTTCTGAAAAAATTCACTGAGAGCTACATGTATATTCAACTTGGATTCGATTTAACTTTATCAAAAAAATGTAAAAGAAGTTTTTCCTGTGCAGTTTTATGTTGGTCTCTATGTATGTATTGTACGTGAACATTCCGCAGGTCTCAGATAGCAATGATTTGAACCCAATCTTTTTGTATTGGTTTACGGCCATCTTTAGTTACAGCGTAGCGTTAATTGTTGCAACTCCGTTACAACTGATCGTCATAGTTACAACTGACGTCATAGTTACAACTGACGTCATAGTTACAACTGACGTCATAGTTACAACTGACGTCATAGGGCTAGCAATCTGCTGCTTCTTACGGGAAAATGTATTAATATTGTACGTTTTATTTCATTTAAAAACTTGTGTGTCATCTTGAATTTGATATATTTTTAATTATTTTTTATTTAAGCCAGTTGTACGAGTATCTTTGAAACAAATTATTAATAACTAATAACATTATTACCCGCTTCGGTGGCTTCATTGTCTAACGCGCTACTCTCGCAGTAGACTATATCGCCGATGACCAGGAGATTGGGGTTCGAATATCGGTCGGTTGTAATGAGGGTGGTTTTTCAAAAATGGCTTTCCAATCTTGCTCCACGCAAATTTGGTTACACTTATTCTAAATATAACCTTCCTAATCCCTAAAACCATTAATGTAGTTACTAATTAGTACATAAGCGTATAACCCGAATGGGTTGTAAGATGCGGTGCTAATAACACTTGTTTTGAAGCCTAGTAATAACATTGTTTTGAAGCCTAGTAATAACACTGTTTTGAAGCCTAGTAATAACACTGTTTTGAACTGGGGGTCATATCCAGCCCGTGAGCCACCACTTTGTCGTCTTTGTCTTAAATTAAGGCGTCTATAAAAAGTACAAAAAAAACACGTAACAAAAAATAGTAACAAAGCCTCTTACTATAAAAACCTTGCTACATGTAATTCACCTGTATGTATAACCCGGACAGGTTGTAAGATGTGTAGATAAAAAAAAATGAAAATTTTCCAAG
This sequence comes from Timema bartmani, assembly GCA_902151455.1. Classification (NCBI taxonomy): domain Eukaryota; kingdom Metazoa; phylum Arthropoda; class Insecta; order Phasmatodea; family Timematidae; genus Timema; species Timema bartmani. Next base: position 30,634 of record CABFWB010005752.1, on the reverse strand, counting down.
CTGAAAAAATGTCCGTCTCATAATTTTTAGTGAAATTTGTAACAGAGTGAATATGGCCAGGAGGGGGTGATCACGATCCGCCGGGTGAAGGGGGTGGCGATGGAGGGTGGTGGCTACAAGTTTTGTCAACTGATACAGAATCCAAGACAAACCAGCCACGATAGTTAATTTATGTTAATACTTTATAGACTTAGAGGATAGTTCTTGATTAATTTGTCCGAGCTATGCTCAAACCAAAGTGAACGTGTCTTGTTGGACGTGAGGAAAGTTCTTATCCGCGCTGAGAGCTCGATCGAATCTCCTTCCTTGGCAGACAAGATGATAAAGCTGGTAAAAGTTCCCACTTCGCTACTTCAGAACCCATCGCGGGGTGGAAACTTTTCAAAGTTTGACATTAAGGAGCTCTAAAACGACTACAAAACTTTTTTCATTATATATATATATATATATATATATATAAAATGATTGAGTAGACTTTCTAAGAATTTTTTTTTAAAACAAGTTTTTTTTTCTCCGTATTTGATATTAAAATTTTAAATCCGTTAATAACAAAGATGCCACGAATGAACCCACACAAAAATAAAAAGCCGGCCTCACCACTTCTGAGTATGGCAAGATGCATAAAATAGGGGTAAGCATGCTACGAGCCATTTGGAGTTTAATATAATCGGAAGGTAACTAGTCCATCGTAGTTTAAACGTGTACGGTTCATAAAAACTCATAATACTAAAATACCAAACAACTTTTAAATGAACACATGAAATTATCTAGAGGTAAATGTGCCTCCTGCTTCGGTGGCTAAATGGTCTAAGGCACTATACTCGCAATAGACTAGACTGCCGATGACGGGGAGATCATGGTTTGATCCCGTTCGGGTGTACTGAGGGTGGTTTTTCTTAAATGTCTTCCCACTCTCCACACAAATTCTGGTACATTTCCTTTATATTCAACCTTTCTTATCCGTAACCCATTAGTGTAATTAGTGTATAAGCGTATAACCCGAATGGGTAGTAAGATGTGGTGCTAAAAAAATGTGCCTTTACACATAATATTATGTATAAATACTTTTTTTTTTTTTTTAGGACTGCGTTTTACTATCCGTTCGGGATAATCTAATTACGCTAATGGTTTTAGGGACTAAGGAGGTTATATTTAGATGAAGTGTACCCGCATCTGCGTGGAGAAATAGTAGAAAATAAACTTCAGTACACCGTACAGAAATCTCCCCGTCATTGGCAGACTAGTCTACTGTGAGATTAGCGCCTTAGACCTTGAGGCCATCGAAACGGGTCACAGATACTTGAACTGACTTCTCAATAATCAATCATCGCTCATCCATAAACCACGTGATGCTATTGAGAGGGCGAAAGGGAAGAGCTCTTAGTGCAGTAATTCTTAACCGGGGGGCCGTGAAAGGTTTTTTGGGGGGCCTAAAAAAAATCTAAAATAATATTTGCTTACTAGTGAAGTAAATTATCTTACATTTTACGTTTTGGGAGAAATAATTCTATGATTGTAATAATGTAAGCACAGTAGACTCTCAATTTTCCGGGGTAGTGGAGGGAATGGCAAGCACGGATAGTAGAAATCACGGATAGACAAATAAACTCCCTCTGTTTACCATCGCCTTTCACAATTTGCTGCCCTTTTTTTCTACTTACTTATGTGAAAAGGGATTTTCCACAATGGCAGATATTAAAACTAAGCATCGAAATCGACTCCGAATTGACTCCTGCATGCAAATAGCATTAAGTAATACAACCGAAACAAGAATATACAAATTAGTGGAAAGTGTTCATCAGCAGAGGTACCTTTAAGTACATTTAGGTGAGTTAATTCCCGTTTTTTATTTGTTTGTTACTATAATTAGTAGATAAATCTACTATTTTAGGATATTTAAGGTGCCGCGAGTAATAAAAGGTTGAGAACCACTGCTCTAATGTGTACAACAGGCGTATACAACTCGCGGCTCCCGAGTACTTCCTGATCGGCCAGCCAGCTCCAATTGAAATACAAAGTGCAGAAATAAACAACACAGCAGACTTCTTCCTGTAGCTGATGTAAATGCTCGCTAACTTCTATGTAGTTTCCAGAATCGCAAGTTTAGTGTTATGTGGTGTGTACATGTGTGTATTCATGGATGGGTGGGTATGGGTATGGGTATGTGTGTGTGAACTATATTTGTGCATTACGCGGCCCTCAGTCGGGGAACGGTTGAACATGTCTGTACTATATGGTGTTATAAGGGGGGGGGAGGAATATGGGGGTACATCACAGTGTTACGTAACACAGGTCTCATACTTTGATTAAAATTTTGAAAAAAGTTAATAAATAAAAATAATTAAGTATTGTTAAAAAATTTGTTGAAATCATTTAAATTTGGATTTAAAATGGACTGAGTAGTATTAGATCTTGGTTCTATTTAAAGTGTCACAAATGCTTCCCTGTGAAATAATGGCATTCACTCTTTATCAGGGGCAGGTCAAGGATTTACGTGAGGGGGGAGGGTGGCTTAGGCTCTGGTATTTTATATGTATAAGTTTACTAAATTTTGAAGTATTTAATTAATTTTTTGTTAATTTACTTTACATCCATTATTGTTTCCAACCTGTGGCCTGGGTAAGTTTTTTATTCAAGCCATATATTTTCCACCACCGGTTGACTAAGACAGGCACAACATCCAGACCCCCAGCCGTTGATTCATCACTGTGAAAGGGTAAATTCAAATTTCACCAATGATACATTTTCGGTCATACCGGGAATTTAACCCGGGACCCTTAGCTCAGTAGATAGACTCGCTACCAACTGAGCTAAGGTGTCCGATTACTATTGTTAATACTAACTAAAAAAAGTTTGAGGGGGGCGCGCGCCCCCTTTACCCCCATATGTAATCGCCTGCGTTCGATGTGAAAAAAGGCGTAGCGTGAGGGGTGGGGGGTCAGAATAAGTGTCTACTTAGTGCTACATGGGGGAGGGTGGTGAAAAAATTTAAGAAAAAAAGCGTTACGTGGTTTATTGATGAACCCTAATGACTGCCGCCGACATTGGTGAGCTCGTGTACTAAACGTCAAGTTCTTCTAGTCTGGTTTTACGGTTCTGGGGAGTTTTGGTTTCCTACTCTACCACCACTAAAATGCGAGTACATTTTATATATATTCTAGCTTACTCTCCCCCACGCCACTAGCGTAATTAAATGTGGATAGCCCGCTTCAGTGGCCGAATGGTCTAAGGCGTCACTCTCGTGTTGGACTTACCTGCTGAAGATGGAGAGGTCAGGTTTTGAATCCCGTTTGGGTGTATTGAGGGTGGTTTTTCCTAAAATAGTTTCCCACTCTCCCTCCACGCAAATGCGGGTAGATTACTTCTAAAATGTATCCTTCCTTATTCCTACACCATTAGAGTAATTATCATAAATGTGGATAGCCTGGATGGCTCAAAATAAACTGCTCTGTTCATACGTAATTCAAGTTAAGTTTAGTAGTTATTTTGCAACTAACAATTTTGTTCGATATTGTCTAAATACTTTGTAATAGTGTGGTAACGTTGATGAATGTTTAGTTGTAATTCTGTTTTGAGTATAACTTATCCTTTATACTGTTTTAGTTACCTCCTCTCCCCACTCAATAGTGAGAGAGTTTGAATAAATGGTAGTTTGTCTATCGAAACCGGTTTGTATTCTGACCTTAATTCAATAATGTCTACCGCGTTGGTCTTGGGAGCAAGTGCTCGCTTCAGGACCCGATGGTCGTGGGTTAAAACCCAGCCGAGGTAGAAGGATTTGTCTTTAACGATAAAAACCGTAGCACAACTTCCTTCGGAGGTTTGGTATGCCCTGGTAGGCTGGTAATTGGTAGGCCCTTTCGCTCTCGCTCATAGAAATTCAATGTGAAAGTTAACAGGGAAACTCCACAGTTTTTGAACGCCCCTAGTATATGGGATCTCTACCAGATGGTGCAGGCAGCACTAACCGTCCGAAGGGCAGAGTAGATGTCCGGCACCAGATGGATATAAATCACATCAAACCAACCTTCGGGTTGTTGACTTAAGAAGAAAAATGAATTCAATAATTTAGATGTGATATACTTTAAAATATAGTAAAACTTTTTAGTTCGAAGTCCAAGGGACATCTAAAAGAATTTGAAATATCCAAAAATCGGACTAACTATTTTTATCAGTATCCAGGCAGCTAGTACACAATAAATCAATAACCTCAAAACACACACATTTTATATGCTATATTAAACATACATATATATATTACACAATATATACATACAGGGTGGGACATATAATGGTGGCCATCTTAGAGGCATTTTTTTTAAATGAATAATTTAAGGGTATGTGAAAATTTGTCAATATTTTGTTGTTATTCAAAGTTAAATTTGAAGCAATTAGTAGGTAAAGTAGTAACGATAAAGTGTTATTAAATGTGTCAAAACTTTCTGCCCCATCCTGTACATGAAAAAAACAAGAAATATTTTAACTCAGACTTAAATCAACGAGGACGCGCAACATGAACGTTAACCCTTTCCATGGTGGGCGTCACGTGATCACATAGCCTCACAGTAGCGAAGATAGCCGAGCTTATACATCCCCTATTCTAGGAAACCCGCTCGACGCCGCCGGTTCAGAATTCCACCCGTTCTATTTTACTATGCTAATGCTTTATTTGACATTCCTTGCATATAGCGAGATTTAATTAAGACCGTTAGGTAAGGTTTGAAATGAGTACAAACTTGAACAAATTAATAATCTATAGAATTCGAACTATCCAAATATTTCCATCTAAAATTCGAATTAAATATAATTTTGTTACCATTGATTTAAACAGGAATTTCACGAGGAATCATGGTGGGTTCTAATTTATACAATTTTTCCCAATTAATCAATGTTGGATTAGCCAGAGCCAACTGTTTCTCGTTTGTACTTTCAAACAAACCCACATCTGTGAGCACGCGTATCTAACGTCAAGTTCGTTTACTTTGGTTTTACAGTGACGTAGAGGTTGGGGTTCGATTCCCAACCGAGTGTACTGAGGATGATTTTCCCTAAACGATTCTAGACACACACATGCGTGTACATTTACTCTAAAATTCTACCTTACTCATCCCTGCCCCACTAGTGTAAATATGTGCATAGGTTGGATGGGAAGTAATACGCAGTGAAAAAAAAACTTTAAATAAAGTCATCGTGAATTTTCAACAAAACAAGCCCGCAGCGATTTCAATATCGGTCAACAAACTAAGCCTAACAAAACATTGCTGTGAGCTGAATACAATTTGAGGTTGGTAAAAGACTGGGGTGCATATATCTTCCGATGAATGGGAAGATAATCCTCCAACCCTAGAACTGAGGGTGGGTCGGCGGTTTGGAGTGTCCGCCCTTGTCTGCGATGTATATTGAGCCAGTATTTACAGCCTCCGAATGGGGAGTTGACGGCCGAAAGTGCCACTAAATAAGGATTTGGTCTGGATAAAGTGGTGGAAAGACCGGGTCTTATTGTAGTTGGGCTGTAGCTACAACTACAATCCAAACATATCCTCCATCCAGCGAGTACAGCTTCCATGGCATGTTATGTGGAGTGGGGGGTAGGAATGGTTTGTAGTTATTGGCCAGGTGTGGTCCGGTTACATACGTATGATACAGTTTAGAATTCATTCTAATCTTGCTTGCTAAATAACATCATTTGTTTTTAATAGCCGTTATGCTGGCACTTCCACTGTTTAAACAATCGCTGCTATTGTTCTTTATATTTGCTGCTGTTGTTATTACTATTGCTACAACTATTATTGCTATTGTTACTGCTATTGTAGATATTGTTATAACTACCACTGCTGTTGCTACATCTATTACTGCTATTATTACTACTTCTAGTCTGTGAGCTCGTGTGGTTCGGACGTGTCTGCTCGACTCTGCGCGGCCTGTGTACTGAGTATAGCTTATACAGTCGAAAGCGTAAAGTGGTCAAATTGTTAAAACTAAGTTTACTTTTTTGCGTAATGGATTATTCACTATGTTGAAATGTGGTAGATGTGATGAAAATCTACCTCCAGACGGGGATTGTGTCACAATTGTGAAAACTATCATCATTATGAGTGCTCCGGGATATCTGAATCGACATACTGAAGAATGACACTAATAAGGTAAAAGTCATTGAAGTGCTCATCGTGTAGATCTAGAGCATCATTCCTTACAGATATTGAAATGGATGAAGACCTCAATACATCAATCCAATTGATGAGAGAAGAACAAAAGAAGTACTACGAAAAACTAGAAAATAGCATATCCAAACTATCTGATTTTTATGATGATATGAGAAAGGAAATGAAAGAACTGTTAGACAGTAATAAGGACTTAACAAAAAAAAATGTATTATACAAGGAAGACAAACAAAAAGACAAGAAATTTCAAGATATTGAAAAACCACTTAATATTTCTTCCGTATTGCTCAATTTGATTAACTTGGAAATTCATGGATTAGAAACGCGCACACCTGAAGATTTTTGTACAGTCATGGTAAACAAAAATCTACTGTGGCAAGTTAAAAACAATTGTAGGGAGAGTTATTATAAATATGTATGGATAAAGAATGGTAAGATTTACGTGCGCAAGAGTGATGGTGAAATCAGCTTTAAGATAGAGGCAGAAGGTGACCTAACTAAAATTAATAACAAAATAAAAAGTGCTCCTTTAGTTTAAATTAGCATGTTCTTTGTTTTTTTGTTTTGTAATATATTATAAATATGATCAAGCAAAATAAAAGTGACGATAATGTTGTCAACAAAAACAGAATACGACTATATAAACAAACAACCGACGCAGAGGAAAATGAAGATATAACAACTATTGAAGACGATATTAGGACTATACATTGTCAATAATATGACTATCCCAATGAACGGTCCGAACTATTAGCACGCAAGGTACAGAATAAGAATAACCTTTACATTATTCACCTTAATATAAGATCCATAAACAAACATTTTGATGAACTTATCACTTTACTGGGAAATGTTATTAGTAAAATAGACATCATAGTGCTTACAGAAATAAAATCAGATGATATGCAGGTTATTCAATATAATATTGATGGTTATAATAAATGCTGGGACAATAGGCCCAATAACTATGGGGGAGGTGTAATTATGTACTATAGAAATAGCCTTGAGACAACGATATTAGAAAATAAAAAATACTATGCGAATATAAATTAATTAAAATTAAGTTAAGTGATAGCTCCAAAATTAATATACTAGGTACGAGTATCTACAGATCACCAAAGTGGGATAAGTACACTTTTATTCAGAATATTAGTGATATAATTAAATTAGTTCCATTAAATTAACAAATAGTTTTGGTAGGTGATATAAATATAAATATATTAGATGCAAATGACATTACAATAGAAAGTTATAACAATATTCTTGCTTTTCATGTCTTAGACTGTACAATTAATAAAGTTACAAGGGAAGAAATATTGGAAAGTAGGGTGTTTAAAACGTGTCTGGATCACATATATATTTGAACAACCAGACAAATAACAAGCAGTATAATCCCGCCTCGGTGGCGTAGTTGGCTAACGTGCTAGTCGTGTTGAGCTCGACTGCCGAGGACGGGGAGATCGAGGTTCGAATTTCGGTCGGGTGAACTGGGGGTGGTTTTTTCCTAAATGGTTTTACACTCTCCATCCATGCAAATGCGGGCTCACTTCCTCTAAATTCAACCTTCCCAATTCCTAATTCATTAGCGTAATTAGTACTTAAGCGTATAACCCGAACGGGTAGTAAGACGTGGTGCTAAATAATAATAATAACAAGCAGTATAATAAAGACTAAAATTACTGATCATATATAGTAGCATTATAAATTGAATCCAACCAAAATAATGATTTTAATAGTAAAACTAATAATAGCTCTGTTTTATTGGATAAACTTGATGAGAATTTGGTTAAAATTAAACTCGAAAACGTTAATTGGGATGAGTTACAAAATAAAAATAAAAAGTTGAATCATTATATGCAAACATTGCTGAGATATTTAATGGCATTTATGATAGCTCAAAATATAAATATAATTCTGTTGGAAAACGCATACAAAAGAAATGGAACACCAGATTTGGTCGGAGAAATGCTCCACAGAGATAAATTATTTAGGAGGTGGGAAAGTTGCCCATCTGCGAATGCCTATAAAATAGAGTACCAAAGAAAAATAAACTTTGTCAATACATTAATTTTTAGGAAAAAAATATTATATTATCAAACTGAATTAAACAATGTGAGTAGTAATATTAAGAAAACATTGTATAAAATAGATTAAATTCTGGGTAGAAAAAGTAAAATGACGATTCATGAAATAATAAATAAACATTTAGGCAAAATTGAGAAAATTGAAAATATTGCAAATAATTTTTGTGAAATAGTCTAAAACCAAGTCACACAACTACAACATAATTGCAATATGCAACTAGACAAACCAAATAATTGAAACGATTACCAAATTCAAAGTATGTTTATACCTAGGGCTACATGTTCCAAAATAAAATACATTATTGATAAATTATATATAAATAAAAGCCAGGGAATAAATCAAATCAGAATTAAAGACTTGAAAATTATCAACAGCCAAATTACCCCGTTGATAACAAAACTAATTAATTTAAGTATATAACAGGGTGTAATCACGCAGAAACTTGAAATCGCAATTATTAGACCCATTTATAAAAAAGAGAATCATTTAGATTATGGAAATTACAGACATATAGCAATTCTACCAGTTTTAGACAAAATAATGAAAAGATACGTTTCTAACTACTTGATAAATTATTTAGATAAATATAAAATAATTGACTAAAAACAACATGGATTTCAAAAAAAACAAAGGTACGTTTACA
>CABFWB010005752.1:0-21727 GCA_902151455.1 Timema bartmani | reverse complement strand
CTTTTACTAATCAAATGCTAGAAAAATTAAACGAAAACAAACACATAGCTATAGCATTTATAGACATGTCAAAAGCGTTTGATACGTTAGATAAAGATATTTTACTAGGATCACTTTATAAAATTGGTATCGGAGGTAATATGTATGAATGGTTTAAAGAGTACCTAACAAATAGGAAACTAATAGTTAAAACAAATAATAATATAGAAAGTGAAGAATTGGGTATAAATATTGGAGTACCACAAGGCTCTATTCTTGGGCCAATACTATACTTTATCTATACAAGTACAATGTCAAAATGTAGATAGAACTAAACAAATGTTGCAGGAAGACTTTAATAGGATACAAAACTGAACTCACGATAATAAATTAATAATTAACATTAAAAAACTCAAACAATGCATATCAAATTACAGCATGTTATAAATAATAAATTAGATATAAAAGGTCATTGCTTAGATTGTTTACATAATTTAAAACCGTGTAATTGTTTAACATTTACGCAAGTTGAGACATATAACTATCTTGGGCTAACGATTGATTCTCATATGAAATGGAATATTCACATAGACATAATGTGTAGGAAGCTAAGAGCGGGAATGGTTAATATATGTATACTAACACAATATGTTACATTTGATATTCTAAAAATAGTATATCATGCGCTAATAGAATCACATCTAGGCTATGGTATTACTTCCTGGGGAAAGACAGGTGATCTATATTTAAATCAATTAAGAAATATTCAAATAAAAGTTCTTAGAATAATGAGTGAAAACAACAATAGTACCAAAGTCACGAATAAGGAGTGGAAATCATTGACAGTAAAAAACACGTACAACGATAAAATAATAATTCAGTATTACTATTCAGAAACATATAAAGTAAGACAGGCTCATAGTCACAACACCAGAAAACGACTGTACAAAATACCTTTATACATAAATAAATACGGGAAACAACACATGGAAATAATAATACCAACACTTTTTAACATGATACTGGATACCCTTTTGCGAATAGATAAAATATCAAACGTTAAAAGAGAAATAAAAAAATTGCTAATTGGCTCATAGACTTAATGAAATAATAATACTAGATTGACTAATATAAAAAATAAGTTATGAAATGGACTCGAGACTGGTTTTCGAATATTAGATAAAATAGAAAATGTTATATATTTAAGGAAATAAATTAAGTGTTAGAATTATGTTAGTTGTAAGAATAGATTTAAAGGAATGAAATGTATTTATTATATATTTACATTATTACATATATGTATGTATGTATGTGTGACATTTATGGTGAGGCACCAGCTGACAAGCACACTGTGCTTAGCTGGACCATGATTAAAAATATGTACTCCTGATACAATAAAAAAAACTCTTGTAGCTATTGTTATAACTATCACTGCTGCTACAACTATTACTGCTATTGTTACTACTCTTGTAGCTATTGTTATAACTATCACTGCTGCTGCTACAACTATTACTGTTATTGTTACTACTATTGTAGCTATTGTTATAACTATCACTGCTGCTGCTACAACTATTACTGATATTGTTACTACTTTTGTAGATAATGTTATAACTATTACTGCTATTGTTACTACTCTTGTAGCTATTGTTATAACTATCACTGCTGCTGCTACAACTATTACTGATATTTGTTACTACTCTTGTAGCTATTGTTATAACTATCACTGCTGCTGCTACAACTATTACTGCTATTGTTACTACTCTTGTAGATAATGTTATAACTATCACTGCTGCTGCTACAACTATTACTGCTATTGTTACTACTCTTGTAGATATTGTTATAACTATCACTGCTGCTGCTACAACTATTACTGCTATTGTTACTGCTATTGTAGCTATTGTTATAACTATCACTGCTGCTGCTACAACTATTACTGTTATTGTTACTACTATTGTAGCTATTGTTATAACTATCACTGCTGCTGCTACAACTATTACTGCTATTGTTACTACTCGTGTAGATAATGTTATAACTATCACTGCTGCTGCTACAACTATTACTGCTATTGTTACTGCTATTGTAGCTATTGTTATAACTATTGGTGCTATTGTTATAACTATTACTGCTGTTGCTACTACTACCTATCTTGTACTAACAGCCGTGTTTGGTTCGGATTGGACTACTAGTATAGTAGGATTCTGTTAGGAAGAAAGGGCCTTCCATCTATCCATTCCTACAAAGATCAAGTCTTTTTCCTCTACTCAATCAAGAATTGTTATTTTGGCAACCGCTTACATTACTGGCGCTGAATACCATCACAAGAATATAAAAAAACAAAAAGTTTTGCATTTTGTGGTGAAAAACATTAGAATTGATATAAATATTTTATTTTACTAAAAATTGGCAATCGTTTAATTTAAGCTACGGTACGTGAATAATTTCAAGTTGAATGTTTCATTTTTAATTTGGTGTGTACATTATTTGAATGGGCAACAATTTTGAGTTCAAGATCGATAATGATCCTACATACACAAATAATATAGTTGTTTGAACGGATCCTACGAGTTTAATTTCATGTACACCTTTTGGATGGTGTGAATGAGGCTGTAACTAGGCATGCATAAACATGAGCTCTCCATTTACCATTAAATACAGGATTATTCAAAAGTAATGGTGCAAAAGTGAAACGGTTTTAATTTAACGAACTGACATACAACAACCGTCATGACATGAAAAGACAGAAGAACTCTCCAAGTTTCAAAAAACACTAAAGTTGTTCGATGTGTGCGCCGTTGGTTAAACGTCAGACGTCGAGACAGTAGTCCCGCTAGGCCCAGAAGCGTCCCAGCATATCCTCGGATATCATCAATTCCACCGCAGTAGTGATGCATTGTTTAAGGTGGGGTGCTAGTGAGCGCCAGTTTAGTGCATTAATTTTGCAGTTTTTATAGCATAAACATTTTTAGGCAAAAATAGATCAAATATTTCTTCTATAGAAACATAGAGTTTAGTTTTCTGCACATGCTAATCTCAAGAGTTCTTGAATATCTCTCATGAGCATAGCGGCATTTGGTGACAAACTTTTTAAATGCAGAGAAAAAGTTGTCACTAAATTCCAGGACACCCCTGACAGATATTAAAGAACTGTTGAGATTAGCATGTGCGGAAAACTAAACTCTATGTTTCTATAGAAGAAAATTTTTATTTATTTTGGCCAAATAAATGTTTATGCTATAAAAACTTCGAAAATACTGCCCTAAACTCTCGCTCACTAGCACCCCATCTTAAGGTCGTTCAGTTGCTGTGGCAGTGGGGGCAGGTACACGGTGTCCTTGATGTATCCCCACAGAAATAAGTCGCAGGGTGCTAAGTCTGGCGATCGTGGAGGTCAGAGCAACATTGGCAAATCCTCTTGTCCAACGTCCCGGTCGGGTACTTACTTGGTTACCACTCTCACTACAGGCCTTCGGTTTTGCACCATTACTTTTGAACAACCCTGTATATCAAGCTTACCTCACTTAGTTCCGCTATGGTGAATATTAAAATATAGGGTCATATAGTGAGTGCAAACTGAGAGCACATTATAGCTGCGTATATAATAGAGGCAGTTCACGGCCGTTTCACTCGTTAACACTGACGCTACTCTCTTTTGTCTGTCATGGCGGCTGCGCACTTCACTTGTTTCTCAGTTGTTTACACTACTTTCTGGCGCACAACAAGACTTGTATTATACATATACTACATACAGTATTCGGTCAAGGTAAGTGTACCCTTCGTTAAGGTTGAAAGCTAGCTACCTTACCTTGATTGTTTCCACCATGGTGCAGCTTATATGTTAGGGCCATAGTAAGAGTCCATAAAGGTAATGCTGTAAGTTTTCATCGTAAAAGGAATGTACTTCAAATTTGTTTTAAGACACAAAATAACAGCTTCTATATCCATAAAAAAAAGTTTCCTTTCCTAGATAATTTATGAATACCAAAAATAAAACGAATAAGTTACATATTTTGCTATGAAGAAACTTTTGTTATTCTCACCAAACTTTAAAAAGGTTATCCTGAAAAAAATAAATGTTTTAAACATTTCAGCTTCTAATCTTTAATCCATGATTTATAGTTGTGAGGCCAAAGTAAGATATATAATTTAAGTGTTCATAAAATTTGGGGGTAAAAAAATTTCCTAACTTATTTCTTCTCCTTCAAACCTTAAAAAACTCCATTTTGATCATGTCATCTATTGACTTTCTTGTTGTTATATAATATTACTAACATAGTAATTCGAGTTGTATTAAGTGACAAAAGTATTAATGTATTGTTTTTTAACCACCGATAACCCCACTTATACCGTGTTTCAATCGAATAGTGATTAATGTATAGCCAAGTTCTTACAAAAACTAATTTAAAGAGCTATTTCATCTCCTCATAAATGTGGGTTCCATTTAATGAGAGGAATGGCCGCAGCAGCTAATGACACTAATAATGCACGCTCAAATAACACAATGAAACATGTTTGTGTGTTATAAAACACATGGATTCTAATATAAAACCTCTCCAACACCATAATGTTTGTTACTTTGAGAGGGATTTAGTACATAGTGTATTATTTTGGAATGTATCCTTTATAAAGGAGATAAATTTAATTAAAATACTTGAAGAAGTTTATAGAGAAATTGACTTTTGAGTTTGTTGCTCTAGCTAATATGCTCTTAATTTGTATGGCTATGTGTTTATATTCATAGCCTTATTTGGTGCGCAAGCTCATTCATACGTAAACTAAATATTCGTTGTTTAGAATAATCACAGTTTGAAAGTCAGGGGTGTCATCATTTATCTGGCTTAATCTTTGGTTTAAATTTGAAGAACTTTTGAAGCAAGTTAACTGATTACATTCTACACCAAGTTTTAACACAAGGCCTGTGGAGTATCGCATATTTTCCTGCAAATTATTTACCTTAAGTTTCGCTGATAAAAGCGACTCATTTAAACGCCAATTACAAATATAATCTTTGTAAAAAAATTATTTTACTTTCCCATCAAGTTAATTTCACGCAACTTCGTGAGTGACCTTTAGGTACATTATTTTTAATATTTCTAGAATAATAATTGGAAACTGTTACACCATTTTATATACATTACCTTTACCCTGAAAGGTGGCAGTCATTGATCTATCAAACTATGGTTCTATCTTATAAACTGCACCATAGTGTAACCTATAAAGGTAAGCTTTCTACATTTTAGGATAAAGGAGTGTATATACATTGATACGGAGAAAGGTGTAATAGATTTTGCCTATACAGGCTGGGCCAAATAAAACCGGCTCCAAGAAATAAGTCGCTCCATCTTGTTAGAAGAAGGAATAAGAAAGTTCTTACGGAGCAAATTCTTCATACTGTGCATAGCGGCTGGTGCCAAGCATTTTGAGCAGAGACTTTGAAATCACAGTGCAACATTGAACATTTAAAAATATAAATGTTATCATGAATTGTAAACAAGGAAACAATAAATGTAAGTGTACTTTTAATATTACCATTCATTTAAATAATGTTAAAATGTGCATGGATAATATTTAATACAGTTTTATTTCTTGGGGCTGGTTTTATTTGGCCCATCATGTATGTTTGGATAATATTATTGATTGAAATATTAGATTAATAAGGTTTTATTTCAAATAACGCGATGGACAAATGTACAAACTTAGTAGTATATTATACAAAATTATACTAGTTGTATATTACAACACCGAACGGACAAGATGATAATTATTTCTTTTTACGAGTAGCTCAAGAGATAGTAGCAGCTGTCCGGACAAGAATAATTAAACATTTCTACAACTACCAAAATAGAATGATCTTATAAGTGTCACACCTAAAGATTCAAAGAGCTTGCTTTCAAAAATGGTTTGGTTACAGGGTATTTAACCACATTAAGGTTTAAGGTGGGGATGTATGGAAAACGAGAAAGGGTCACAGTTTTTGGAGTTTTTATATCAAAACTTTTTTTTTGTTCAAAAATAAATCCACTATTGTTCTAGTAGAAATAAAGCGTTTAATTTTCTTCACATGGCGACCTCAACACTTCTTTAACATCTGTCAAGGGTGTCCTGGAATTTAATCACAACTTTTTCTTTTCATTTAAAAAGTTTTGTCATCTATTGTCGCTATGCTCATGACAGATGTTCAACAACTGTTGATATCAACAGGAGAAGAAAATTAAACTATCATGTTTGTATTGAAGCAATATTTTATTTATTTTGGCAAAAAAAAAAAAAAGTTTCGCTATACAAATTGCAAAAACATTGGCCTTTTCTCGCGTCTCCTACATCCTCCACCTTTAAAAGACGACGGCCTTTGGGATATGTGACCTGTGCGGGCGCCGAACCGTGGCTGTGCACTTCCTTTCTCACTCACTCAGACATTTTCAAAACTCTGGGTCTGTAGAAACTATCTATGATCCACTCGTCATGCACAAAGCCGGGTTTATATTCATGCATATTGCATAGCACAAAGTGCGCAAGAAGTTGAAACACATTATTTTCAATTATGGCTTTCATAATAGATACATAGTGAATAGCACACAATGTATAAAGTTTAATTTGTTATGTATTACGCATGGAGTTGGGTATAGACGACCCCTGGACTTGAGGCGTATCAACCAATGATAATGCGAGAAGAAGCTCTCTAGCCAATTAAACGCCAGTACACACAGCATGTTTGATATGCCTTGTAGCAGCCATACTGGTTTGTTATTAATGAAGTTTACTTGTTTTACCGTCAATGACTACGTTTGGATATTGATTGAAAATGAAGGGGAAATATTACACTTTTGGTTTTGTTATAGAGAATTTGGTCTACCATAGTACGCATGGCAGTAACAAAGTCAGAACTAAACAAAAATAAAATGTGATTTAATAGAGTAGATACCACTTAAAATAGTTTAATTTTTTATGTTTCAAAAGATACAGTTTAATGAACGATGTTTTTCGAGTGAAGTATTTTTTCAGTTCAGTGCCTTATGTAGTAGAGCAAAAAGGTTAGACCAAATTATCTTAATACAAAACACGATTTAATAAGACTTTGTACTTGTGTTATGGATTATTCATTGTACGCTATGAACTATTTCATGTTAGTTATGCGTTACGCATAAATATAAACTCTGTAAAATGCATACAAACTCGAAAGTGAGCTTGTATTTAGTTTAGGTTCGTCCATACGTAGGTCTCTACTGTATAAGTTAAACTTATTTAAAGTCGAGCCATACCTTTTTTTACCGCGTTTGTCTTGTAACAGAACTATTTTAATACAATTGCTTCTTAAAGTTGTCACTAATACGTCCCAAACTTTCTTATTGAGTCATGAATAGGCTAGCGTCAATATAAATTTAAAATTATGATAAAAATATGCCATTTATTAAGCCTACAAATATAGTTCATTTTCGAAATGTTCAGACAATTACTACATATTTTAAAGGTAAAAATCAATCAATAGTATACATTCATGCTTTGAGATAACTTAACTTCTTCTATAGCCTATAATTAATAAAATCAAGAGTTTTTTTTCTCTGTGTATATGTCTGTTTTGAGCGTTGCGCGATATCAATCGCACGCAGAGGTATGGAATTTTAAAATTGATAATCCCTTTGCCCAAACCTGTGCACCTCGAAACAGGAATTTTAAAATTTGGATTTGATTTTTTTTTCCCCAAATTATTTAAAAACTGGGTCGGGTGAAATAAATTGAAGAGATTTTTTTTCTTTCTGTTTGAAGCACACAAAAGGAGGTACTTCTGCTATTATTTTATAAAATGTGAAAATAAGTGAAATCTAATTTAGGTAAATTATTTCTAACTTAAAGGTTAAACTTACTTATCAAATTTAAAATAAACTCACTAGACTAACAGAAAAAAACCTTCCTTTTATTTTATTCACAACAAAAACAGAACAATATAAACCTCAAAACTAAACAACCACAACCGTGGTCTTTTTGTTAGATATTATTTTTTTAATGTTTTTTTCCAATTAATTTATTCCCTCGTGCATCTTTTAAATCTGATTTCTTAGTCAGTAAAAACGTACACGAATGATCACCGGTATAAAGTACTCAATCAGAACATGTCTCTTCCTTATGAAATACAAAACATGACGGTAAAAAAATGTTTGTGTTCGTCTAAATTATAGGCAAGGGAAGATCTACCCGGAGTTACTAAATTAACATAAATGTTTCTCGTATAGAAAATAATCACAACGGTCCTTATTATTGTAGCTTATCTACCAATAAAATGTTTGAACAAATCAATTATCTAAAATGTATCTTAACATTCTAAAAATATAAAGTATGTAGTCCTTAATTAATATGAAAATTAATCTTAATAATACTATACAGGATGTTCAGAAACTCAAAGCCCAAACTGCACATATAGTTTGTTTGAACCAAAAGTAATACAAAATCCCTATACACTTAAATCCGGAAAATTATGCTAATACCATTAAATTGTGTTCAAAGCTTAGGCATTCGTTGCCGGGAGAGCAAAGCTGTGGAAGAATGCGTGTACAACAAGTTGCATAGGAGTTAGGCGAGCAGCACTGCACATGCAATAATGGCAAGCACTTTTTGTGATGTAGGACCGTTAATGACGACCCTCATTACGTTTTCCCATTTCTAGATGGACTGATGTGTTGTTTGCTATTAATTATGAAATGTTCTGCTACCTTGCTCCGAGATGTAGAGGTGTGCAGTGCCGCGTGCCTAGCTCTTATGCAACCTGTTGTACACGCATGCTTGCACAGCTTTTCTCTCCCGGTGCTGTACGCCGAAACTTTGAACACAATTTAATGGTATTAACATAGTTTTCCGGATGTAACTGTATAGGGTTTTTGTATTACTTTTGGTTCAGACAAACTATATGTGCAGTTTGGGCGTTGAGTTTACGAACACTCTGTATATTGGCAGTACCTATTGACATAATATTGGCATACATAAAAATTCAAAATTCAAATACATTATTAAGTTTTCATTTTCTGTGTATTACATCAGGATATAAAGAAACTACACCGATTCAGGCGTAGTGTCTACGTTCTAAACCGATTTTAACTATCTTTGATCCAATCAATATAATTGGACTTGATTTAGTGTTGATGCATTCTCGAATAATCGAGTGGCTGTTTGCACATCAACGTGTCGTATTCAATTTACTTGATGGATGCTCGAAAGCTAATATGGTGGTTGATGGTCCACTCGACAATACGTGTGGACTGTGAAGGGCTTGTTTGTGTTGTAGCCATTGTCTCGTCAGAACAACATGGTTGGCCCCAGGAGGCTCGTATTACACAGACACGATGCGTTTGAGCTAGTACTGCAGTTTCTAAACTGCCCACCAGAGACCAGTGTCGCTGCTAGCGCTTGTCCGTGAAGGTATTAGTTGGAGATAGACTGCCCATGGGTTTAGAGGTCAAGGTAGGGCTGGAAGAAGACAGCTGTATAGATAGAGTTGTGCATTTAACCATTTTGTTTCGGGCATCTGTCAACTACTTATCTGTTAGACTAAAGTAGGATTTTAGTGGGAATAAAGGTTTATTAAATACAAATTTTCTTTGAACTTATCATTATCATCAACAAATGTTTCCAGCCTGTGGCTGGGTCAGTTTAGTAACATGCTTCCATCTCATGAAGGTAGGGAGATTTTTTTGAGGGGGGTGTCAAAGTCGTAAGTTTACGACATTTTGTTAAGACTTACTATTAAACCCTAAGAAATAAGAACATTGTTATTTATACAGTAATGTTGGAACTTTATTTGTGTGAGAGAGTAGGGTGAGGGGGCAATATACTCTTTTAAAATCAATTTAAAATAATTTCCCCCATACTCCCCCATTTTTTTTTTTTTTCAAATTTGAATAATCCTGAAGGCTGTTTAAAGTAGTTTCCTTCAGCAAATTTTTGATAGTTGAATGCCTCCAAAAGTTATTTTGAGAAGTGCTAACCAGATTGTTTTAAATATAAATTAGATTACAAAGAATATATTTGAAGCTGTCTTCACCCAAGATTATTTTGAAATTGTATGCTCTTAGAAGCTATTTGGAGTGGTCCTCGTTTGGATTTTTTTTTCAAATATTATAGGCATATAAAAGCTATTTTTAGTGAGAGGTGTTCTCCTGGAATTTTTTTGAAAATGAGATGCCTTTGTAATTTATTTGAAGTTTGATACAAGGCCATCTTCAAGCTTCATATTAAAAATTTCGAGGGGGATGGCCAGGTGCACCCTATAAACTCCTCCTCCCTAAGCTCATGCAATCCATCTTCCTATTTCCTTCCACCACTCTTCCATTACCATCCTCTCATTAAACTTTGATAAAATATTAATATATTATAAGTATTATTTTATAAGAATTGATATTATCTATCAAAAATGACACCTCACATGGCTTGACGTATGAATGTATGAAAACAGTTTAGTAACTTTTGTAACCGTAAGATAATGTTCTTCTAACCGAAATCCTAATACAATAGGTATTCGTTAGGACGAAAATATCACAAACTCACAGACCCACCAATCCCCAACAATATCTCCACTGTCACAGCAGCCATCCTTCATATACCAACAATATCGTGAACAGCTCTCTTCAGCCTTCCAAGACAGAGAATACCCCAAGCTTGTAATAGACAAACCAACTCTCCAGACACAACAATGAACATCCAGGGAAATCTGAAGACATCCTTCTTACAACACAGTACCACCCTGGTCTACACAGAATAAACACCAACCTCAAAGTTGTCTACAAGTTCCTTACCAATTTTACTCAGATGCAAAACATTCTTAATTCCTCTCTAAGAGTTACATTCAATCGGGCTCTCAACCATCTGAATACCCTAGTCTGCTCAAAACCTGCTGACCCCAAGAGAAACCTTGACTACTAAAGACCTTAGTCTGCTCAAAACTTGCTGACCCCAAGAGAAACCTTGACTACTAAAGACCTTAGTCTGCTCAAAACTTGCTGACCCCAAGAGAAACCTTGCCTACTTAAGACCCTAGTCTGCTCAAAACTTGCTGACCCCTAGAGAAACCTTGACTACTAAAGACCTTAGTCTGCTCAAAACTTGCTGACCCCAAGAGAAAGCTTGAATACTAAAGACCTTAGTCTGCTCAAAACTTGCTGACCCCAAGAAAACCTTGCCTACTTAAGACCCTAGTCTGCTCAAAACTTGCTGACCCATAGAGAAACCTTGACTACTAAAGACCTTAGTCTGCTCAAAACTTGCTGACCCCAAGAGAAAGCTTGACTACTAAAGACCTTAGTCTGCTCAAAACTTGCTGACCCCAAGAGAAAGCTTGACTACTAAAGACCTTAGTTTGCTCAAAACTTGCTGACCCCAAGAGAAACCTTGCCTACTTAAGACCTTAGTCTGCTCAAAACTTGCTGACCCATAGAGAAACCTTGCTTACTTAAGACTCTAGTCTGCTCAAAACTTGTTGTAGCCCTAGAGAAACCTTGACTACTAAAGACTCTAGTCTGCTCAAAACTTGCTGAGCCCTAGAGAAACCTTGACTACTAAAAATTCTAGTCTTCTCAAAACATGTTGACCCCAAGAGAAACCTTGCCTACTTAAGACCCTAGTCTGCTCAAAACTTGCTGAGCCCAAGAGAAACATTGCTTACTTAAGACCCTAGTCTGCTCAAAACTTGTTGAGCCCTAGAGAAACCTTGACTACTAAAGACTCTAGTCTGCTCAAAACTTGCTGAGCCCTAGAGAAACCTTGACTACTAAAGACTCTAGTCTGTTCAAAACTTGTTGACCCCAAGAGAAACCTTGCCTACTTAAGACTCTAGTCTGCTCAAAACTTGCTGAGCCCTAGAGAAACTTTGACTACTAAAGACCCTAGTCTGCTCAAAACTTGCTGACCCCAAGAGAAACCTTGACTACTAAATACCCTAGTCTGCTCAAAACTTGCTGACCCCAAGAGAAACCTTGACTACTTAAGACCCTAGTCTGCTCAAAACTTGCTGACCCCAAGAGAAACCTTGCTTACTCAAGACCCTAGTCTGCTCAAAACTTGTTGACGCCTAGAGAAACCTTGACTACTAAAGACTCTAGTCTGCTCAAAACTTGCTGACCCCTAGAGAAACCTTGACTACTAAAGACCCTAGTCTGCTCAAAACTTTCTGACCCCAAGAGAAACCTTGACTACTAAAGACCCTAGTCTGCTCAAAACTTTCTGACCCCAAGAGAAACCTTGACTACTAAACACCCTAGTCTGCTCAAAACTTGCTGACCTCAAGAGAAACCTTGACTACTAAAGACCTTAGTTTGTTCAAAACTTGCTGACCCCAAGAGAAACCTTGAATACTAAAGGATCATGCCCTTGTGGTTATCTCCGCTGCAACACGAGTGCAAGTCACCAGCTACATCCTTCAATAGAAAGAACACTAAAATGAATATAAAACACCCGCTCATCACTAATGTAAAACAAATAACTTGGTGTATCAACTACAGTGCAAATCTTGTGATGGGGATTATATAAGCCTCGCAACAGTTTCGATCAATAAGAAGATGAACAATCATGGTTTCGGCATCAACCACAAGAACCTGGACAAACCTCTACTCAACCATGTTAATAGTCAGAGTCAGGACTTTCAAACCTGTTACACCACCAAAACATTGAGAACATTCCCGACCGTTCTCAATTCAGACAGTGGGAACTGGTCCACCAATGAATTACCAAATCAAGATTACCATCCAGCTTGTACAGAAGACCGTTTCTATCTCCCTGAGATACACAATACTGTGGATTTTATTTTATTTTCAAACTGTATTACCACAGTTTTTGTTTTTTAAATTTTAATCATTAATTTATAAAATCTCTTTTATTTACTTTTATTTTGCATTTAAATAGATAGATTGAATTTATACAAGTAAAGGTATGAAAAACCTTATTTTATTCCAACTTCAGTTTACCACGGTGATTTAAACAGTTTATTCAAAATCAAAATGGAGTAGGTTGTTGTTTATCTTCTCTGTTTACCTCTAATTTTTGATAAAGGAAATAATGATGAAATATAATAACTGTGTGTGTGTGTGTGTGTGTGTGACTTTCTACTACAGAAGCCAGAAAGAAGATGTACATCGAATTCTTCCCACATTTTTTCCCCTTTCCCTAGGTGGACTTTCTTCTCTCAATTTTCACTCAATTAGTTTATTTTACCCTATTTTTCCAATTTCTATTATTGTATAATCATTTAGCCACTGAGCCTCCTCATTGTCAAACAATATTACCAAGTAGAAATACCTCGTGGAAATATCGAATCCAAAGTATGGATTATGCTACTGTACAATCACTTCCCAAGTACTGTAACTATAGCGATCTAATCCATTAAAATATGTCTTTAACTAACTTATATCTAATATAGTAGAACTTACTTACACTATATATTAATATTGCCTTGACTGTTAATACTTTTTTGCGATTTAATTTTACTGGTAAATCTCTCCTCGTTAAGTAGTGACGCTTTGACAATAAAAAACGTAGTTACATGTGATTTCTAAAAGATACACATTAAATATTTATTTAATGAACTTGTATATGTATATGTATATTTGTATACTCACAACATGTGTGTGTTTTGACCACTGTAAATTTACTTTATGTAAATATTGCTATGGATATTGTTTTAACTTCCGCAATATTTCAGTAATTTTTTTTCTGTATAACATTCTATATAACATCCTGAATGAGTGAAATTATTGCAAATTTGTTGGCAAACTTGTGTATAGACCAAACAAAAATTCAGACAAACGTAGAGAGTTAGCTCAGTGACAGCATGCTTCATTCTAACTTGTGACGACGATTCATGTTACTTAAAAATATTGATATAGGTGATTTATTAATTTAATTACCAAACTGGATTTCTTATGTAGAGAGCATTCATTAAAATTGCACGTGTTACAAATAGCTTCATGAAATCAATCAATAAACTTGATTGTAAAAAATATAATTAAAATTTACTCGTAGCTTTATGAAACATCATTATATAATTTGCTACGGGTGAACTATCTGGTAAATGACATACCCTGGTATGTGTATCTTATAATATACCTTCTATTCTCCTGGTACCCACCAAGTATTATTCATAGTGCATTGATTACGTTATGGGGCAGCATTTGGTTATTCCAATATGATTAAAAAATAATTTTCTGGGCGTGTATACTTGCTTTGTTATGACCGATAGCCTTTCCATAAATACGAGCACATAAGTTTAATAAACACTTTAGAGAAGTACTATTCTATAATCGACTAATTTGATAACAAGGAATGATAAATATAGTTAATTACAAAAACTATCCGATGGATGCTCATACTCTGGGTGTTTGGAAACTCATAGCCCAAACTGCACATATAGCTTGTTTGGACCAAAAGTAATATAAAATCCTTATTCACTTATATCCGGACCCGCCTCGGTGGCGTAGTTGGCTAACGCGCTAATCGTGTTGAGCTCGACTGCCGAGGACGGGGAGATCGAGGTTCGAATCTCGGTCGGGTGAACGGGGGGTGGTTTTTCCTAAATGGTTTTCCACTTTACCTCCACGCAAATGCGGGTTCACTTCCTCTAAATTCAACCTTCCCAATTCCTAGTCTATTAGTGTAATTAGTACTTAAGCGTATAACCCGAACGGGTAGTAAGACGCGGTGCGAAATAATAAACTTACATCCGGCAAACTATGCTAATACCATTAAATTGTGTTCAAAGTTTCGGTGTACTGCGCCGGGAGAGCAAAGCTGTGCAAGCATGCGTGTACAACATGTTGCATAGGAGTTAGGCGCGAGGCACTACACACTTCTACATCTTGGAGCACAGCGGCAGAACATACCACAATTAATAGTAAACAACACACCAGTGCAGATAGAAATGGGAATACTTTCTGAAGGTCATCATTAACGGTCCTACATCACAGAAAGTGCTTACCATTATTACATGTGCAGTGCCGCGTGCAACCTGTTGTACACGCACGCTTGAACAGCTTTGCTTTCCCAGGGCTGTCCACTGAAACTTTGAACACATTTTAATGGTATTATCATAGATTCCCGAATGTAATTGTATAGGGATTTTGTATTACTTTTGGTTCAAACAAACAGAATGTGCAGTTTGGGCTATGAGTTTCCAAACACCCTGTATATGACTATGGATATACTGGTACTACCCTTAATACTGAATATTCCTAGATCATGCAGTGGTTCTATGTTCAACTACATCCTCTGGTGAATTACCGGAAACAACTGAGCTGCTACTCAGAACGGAAGACATTGTCTCAAGCTCAGGAATGAGCTTTTACCAACCACACAGACCAACTGTCCCGTCAACAAGATAATTCATGCTACTACTGAAGTTAGTAGCCCACCTTAGCACTGTCGGTAGCGAGTCTCTCAACTGACGTAGCATTGAACACCGGTGAAATGGTGACTTTCACCTTTCACAGTGAAAAATTAACGGCACCAGAAGATTGGGGGTTGTGTCTATCCTAGAATTAAGTTAGTATGTAAGTCGTGTGCTGTTATAATCAGCAGTTACTGAATATAGGTAAGGGTAATTCCAATCGCAACAGGTTAAAATTATTATGTTAATAAAACAAAGCAATGGATAAACATTTCCAGGATCTTCAATTATTTTATTTAAATCTTGTTTACCACCGACTGTTTCAAAAGGGTACGAGAAGGGGGAGAGAAACCAGGGGGGGAGTGAGGTCAAAGACATCCCTTATTCTCAGCCAAGTTAATTATGACTTATTCCCGGGCCTCTAGGGTGTACCTAACAATTGTAAAGGTTTAAATTTGACTAAAACGGTAAACTACTTAATGACAACTTATGAATATCCACTAATATCGTAGTTAATTAACTGATTTTGACATACGAAGTGATAAATCTTTTTGCCCCTACGTCTACTGCTCATCCGGGACAAACAAATTTTAGCCACGCTAGTGTGGAGGAAGGTGGATTTTAGAGGGAGTTTACCCACATTTGCAAAGAGAAAGTGTGAGAAAACATATAGAAAAATACTCCCTTAATACACCCTTCTAGGACTCAAACCCCGACCTTCCTGTCACTGGAAAACCAGATTATATGAGCCTCACATTTAATCTGCGTGCCCACCGATGCGGGCTTAGTAACTGTTTCGTTTACATTGTACAGTTATTTTAAAGATTTTAAGAGAATTTGAAAACAAACCATTATTATGTTTATCTATCACTTTTAGATCACCTCTGTGGTCTAATGGTCAGAGTTCCTGGCTATAGATCCAGAGGTCCCTGGTTCTATCCCTGGAGCTTCCAGAATTTCTGTGAACGGAATGGGATCAACTCAGCCTCGTAAGGATAAATTAGGAGTTACTTGAATGAAAAAGTAGCGGCTCCGGTCTAGAAAACTGAGATTAGCAAGAGGGTTCGTTGTGCTGACAACATGACACCCTCTATTCGTAGAAGTGGACACTATATTCGTCAACAGACGATGACCTCTTGGTATTGCTCAATTATGGGCAGATCCTATGTTTTTTAATGAATTGCTCTTAAGCGTATCTATAAATGTAACAAACTGTGCCGGTTGACATTTAGTCTGGTTATCTGTGAAGGGGATATCTGAGATCGAATCCCGGCTGGATCTACTGTTTATCTCCCTTACAAATTGTGTTTAGCCCTCTCTCAACATAAATACTGGTACATTTCCTTTTAAATATACCTTACTTACTTATAGCATATTAGCGTAATTAATATATACCCGTATAACCTGAACGGTTAGCGATACGTCATGGAACAAAATAGTTATGTAAATTATTTTACAATCTATGCTAGCTAAGAGACTTTGGTTCGAATCTGCGATTGTGTATTTAAATTACAGTATGAAAACATATTAAGAACACGTGATCGTTAATGGTTAAATGGGGTTCTCTCAATCACGTGTTTCCTTTGTGTGGGTTGAAAACATTTCCGTTAAATTAGGTTAACATATTTAGTTCCGTGTTGATAAAATCTAAATATTTAATAAAACTGGTATTTAAATACCTTTTCATGTAAATTTCATTATGAAACTGAGCCGCGTCTTATAATTTTATTACTTGTATATTTGGTCCGAATCACAATTCATTTTCAGTTCTTAAACTACTACTACTACTACTACTACTACTACTAGTACTACTACTACTACTACCACCACCACTACCACTACTACTACTACTACCACTACTACTACTACTACCACTACTACTACTTACTACCACTACTACTACTACCACTACTACTACTACTACTACTACTACTACTACCACTACTACTACTACCACTACTACCACTATTATTACTACTACTACCACTACTACTACTACTACTACTACTACTACTACTACCACTACCACTACCACCACTACTACTACTACTACTACTACTACTACTACTACTTAGCACCGCGTCTTATTACCCGTTCGGGCTATACGCTTAACTACTAATTACGCTAATGGGCTAGGAATTTGTAAGGTTGAATTTAGAGGAAATGAACCCTCATTTGCGTGGAGGGAGAGTGGGAAACCATTTAGGGAAAAACCACCCTTAGTTCACCCAAGCGAAATTCGAACCTCGATCCGTCCTCTGCAGTCTTGCTCAACACGAAACTAGCGTGCTAGCTAACTACGCCACCGAAGCAAGTAGTCCTTAAATTATTATTATTATTATTATTATTATTATTATTATTATTATTATTATTATTAGAAACGCGTCTTACTACCTGTTCGGGTTATACGCACTTACGCTAATGTGTAATAGTAGGGTGATTGTGAGATGAAATGGAGAACCTACAGTTTAATGTGGGATCCGAACCACGGTGGAGGCCTGGCATTCCTCACATTCACAAGTTGTGATTGTCCTTAAATTGTTATAGGCTTTTATTATAAGCAGAAAACTATAAAATCAAAATTAAATAGAATTATTCGTAATAGTTTAAACATTTATTTAAAAAAAAATCCCATAGTGTCTTACTATCCATCTGAGCTATATTTTTTTTGGTGATTATTATTTTTGTAACCCCACCATTTACTATCCGTTCGGGCTATACGCATATGTACTAATTACGCTAATTTATTATGGACGAGAAAGGTTGTATTCAGAGGAAGTGTACTCGCATTTGCGTGTAGGGAGTGTCTAAAACCATTTTAGGGAAAACCATCCATAGTACACACGACCGGGATTAGAAACCAGATCTCCCCGTCATCTCATTTTAACTACGCTAGTCGAATAGTGAGAATAAAGCCAGAAGGTATCGGAAATGTAGTCAAATTTGTGCAGATGGGGAGTAGGAAACCAGTTAGAAAACTAACCTTAATTCACCCAGCCGTAATTTGGAACCTGATATTCTCGTCACCAGCAAATCAGGCTAAAAGAGGTTTGACACCCTAACCCGCATGTTCATTGATTCGAGTTTATTTTATAAAATTAATTTTAACCACAATTATTGAAAAGTTTTATAAGTAGTTGATCTAATTTAGTAAGTTGAGGTTCGTTGGTATTTTCGTGTAATAAAAGTGAGTGTTTGTAAAGTTGACGAGGCAATAACAACTTTGTTTGGATATTGAAAGTCAATTTCACTGATTGCTCCCGCCCAAACACACTTTCAGAATATTAATATAAGATAAAATGGAAATTGAGATCAGCAATGCAGATAGCCCGTCACGGTTGCCAACTCTATAATTATATAACTTTCATCTTGGCGGGAAACGAATATCTATCTTATTCAATAACTTTTTATCTAAGTTAAAAGAAATTTGATTTCGATCTTTTAATTAATTTTTTTATTATTATTTTCTTCTGAATAATTTTACATGAAACATTGGCCCTTGTTACTTTGTATTTGAATAAAATTGTTACAAAAAGTTACATACATAATAAATATATGCTATACATCATATGTCGACCTCGGTGATCCTGGGGTAAGGTGCTTGCCTCGGAACCCGATGTTCGTGGGTTCAAACCCAGCTGAGGCCGAAGGCGACAAAAACTTGTACCACAGCTTCCTGCGGAGGGTAGGTAAATCCGTCGGTCCCATGACGATTGTGGCATTTAAAAGATCACTGCAAGGTAGGAGAAAGTACCTACATATACGGCAAAATTGGTAGGCTATTTCGCGCTCACTCTATTTCCTCGGGCGAGGGTTGGGGGATTAGCGTCATAAAGGGCATCCATCTGTAAAATATGCCTGCCGAAACAAATATGGCGAGTTATTATGACTTGCCATATATTAGAAACATCGACCCCGCATTAGCTAGATAAGATGCAGGAAAAGAAGATGTACATCATGAGCTATTTTTATTGTAATATACAATATATACTCAATAGTTCGAGTTGAACACAAGCTGGCCTAGCTTGAACTATCGGAAACTTGCATTACAAGGAATATTTTAGAAGAACATTTTTATTTTAGTCAGGAGATTTTAAATTACTGTCTATATTAAAAATGGAGAGTTTGTCATGTTCAGTGCGTGACATCTACCGCATGCACAGGTCTGTAATTTAAAAATTAGTAACCCCCTCTTCACGGAACGTGTGTGCCCCAAAGTAGGAATTTTAAAATTTTGATTACATTTATTTTAATTAATTAAAAACCTCCTGGGATACGCCAGGGTCTTCAGATAGTTATTGATAAGAAAAAATCAATTATTTCATATCAACAATAATATTTGCAAGGAATAGTAATAAAAAATTAAAATACTTTCATGTTTTTAAATATATAATGTACTTAATTTAATATATATGGATTCTTAAATTTCATATAAAAAATAACTTCGTAAATATAAACATGTTTAGGTATTATTAGAATTAGAAAAAAATAGCATGTGTTCTTTGTTTTTTACTTGTGCTCTTTGTTTTTTACTTGTGCTCTTTGTTTTTTACTTGTGCTCTTTGTTTTTTCCTTGTGTTCTTTGTTTTTTCCATGTGTTCATTGTTTTTTTCCTTGTGTTCTTTGTTTTGTCGCGTGCCTCTGTAATAGGACACATCCCCCTCTCGAACTATCGAGAATACTCTACTGCACTAATGAATGAAGGCTGAAAATTGTACCCGAAATAAATTCAAACGAGCCTTGATATGGCATCTGGAATTTACAATCCTCGAATAAGCCTATTTTTATACTTAATTAAATTGTTATTACAAGAAGTGTAGGCTATAACCCGTATGGGTGGTAAAACCTGCTTGGAAAAATATTACAAGTGTTATTTTTTTGTTAGTTGATCGAGTCGTTAGTAATAAAAATGGACAATGCCCATCTATTTTATCTGGGATCAACATTTGCAAAGCTCGAGAGTAATTTCCATTTAATTTGACTAATGTGAAGTTTTAATAAACTCTTACTTAAATCGACACAGATTGGCAATAAAATAACGTAACGTGAACTAATGCAAATGTAGGAACTTTTTAAGTCTGAGAAAAACTATTGTCTTCAAGTTTTTGAACCTAATACGCTTTTTATGTGAACAACATTTATATAATATCCCATGTTTATTAAGTTGTATAATGGCGCCGCACTTGGAAGTGAAAGATAATATTTGTTGGTCAGTTGGCCGGACTGAGAGAGACTTTTACGCCTATGTTAAAAATGGTAGTGTCGGCCATTCATTGTCTGAACCCTTTAATTTGTACTACAGGATGCATGATCATGATTGTAACAAATGTTCGCCGACAAACCATGTTATACAAGTGAACCATTATTTTATATTTCATGAAACACTAATGAAGCATATTAATAACCATTTTATCTAGATATGTAAATGCATGGATAATAAATAGAAGGTTTGTGTCTGTGTGTCTTCATATAAACATAAGCCCCTGCGATATAATCTGGAGAGTAGAAATTTGGCAGGTGGATAGCGGGGTGGGACCACCTCAGCCCAACTTATATAAAATCCACTTCTGGGTCTGATAGAAAATTTAAATTTGGGAGGCAGGTAGAAGCATCATCCCAGATAGCCATAGAGTTTGAAAATTTGACATTTCAAAATAAGGGGCTGAGAAATGAAACTCACTTGAAATTTCCAAAACTAAAAGGAGAAAACACTTCCCGGTGTGGAGGAAAATAGAAATTTGTCATAAAAGTAAAGGGATACCCCAAATATCCATACAAATTTAACATTTTTAAATATTTAAATTAAGTTCTATAAAAGGGGGAGGGGGGCGCCTCGAAATTTCCAAAACTAATAATTAAACTATGAAAAAAACACACACTAAAACCAAATATTTTTGAAAAAGGGGTCCATCAGCTTTGCGGTCAAATGGTTAAAAATCTATGGGAAAACTAGCTCTACCTATTGGAAAATAACAATCACAGTAAACAACATCTGTGGACCGCGATGCTCCTTTTTTCGTTGTCTCGATAAAGATTCTATTATTTAATTATGCTCTTTGGTGAGCTGTAATGATCTTTTTTCAATATGTCTATGTAACAACGTAAATTATTTTATTTCACTCACCTTATGATTCTGCTTAGTTAATTGATGATGCGTTGTTTACGGATTGAGTCCATTTGTCCACGCAATCTGTAGCTATGCACAACTATCTACTCAATCTGTAGCTATGCACAACTATCTACTCAATCTGTAGCTATGCACAACTATCTACTCAATCTGTATCTATGCACATCTCTCTACTCAATTTGTAGCTATACACATATCTCTACTCAATTTGTAGCTATGCACAAATCTCTACTCAATTTGTAGCTATGCACATTTGTCCACTCATT
>CABFWB010005751.1:5073-31979 GCA_902151455.1 Timema bartmani | reverse complement strand
TCATTGTATATTATTTTATGCGTGTTCTTATGTGGAGTGGTGATGATACAATGTACATTATTCCGTTCAGAAATCTTACGAGTTTATAGAAAGAGAGAGAAAGTCTTTGCGGTGCGCCGTACCATTTATTTTTAGTTGTTTCACATCCAGCCAAACGAAATTGAACAGAGATATCACCCGTGTCTCTTGGCATGCAGATAAAGGCACCACCCTTATATTGTCTAGTTTTTTGGTGCTAAGAATATTGTTTAAAAAAATGTTTTCTACAGATCCGCATGAAAATGTGGATAAGTTTCCTATACATGATTCCTCTTTACTCCCATTACCAATTACTGCAAATATGCGGACATACTGCACTGTTAGTAATACGTAGTGTATGGAGTTTCACCGAATGTTATTGGATCAGAAGGCAATAATTAAACTATACTGGTGCAATGTCCTGTTCTATAAGTTGCTTCTGGTAAGATGTTCAACCAGTTCCTGGCATTATGTTACATTCTGTATTGAGCCATTGAGCCATCGCATGTGACCTTGGGCCTTGTTCTCTTATTGTATGCAAGTCCCAGATTAATGTGTGGATTGGCACTCGATATTCAACGAGTCTAAGGAGAGCTAGCAAAATCATTGTCTGGAGGATTCACCGCTTAGGGTCGAACCGGGCCCTTGAGTTTCTCGCACGCTCCCTCGCTCAGTCCAGTC
Organism: Timema bartmani; assembly: GCA_902151455.1. Taxonomy (NCBI): domain Eukaryota; kingdom Metazoa; phylum Arthropoda; class Insecta; order Phasmatodea; family Timematidae; genus Timema; species Timema bartmani. The sequence goes on along the minus strand of CABFWB010005751.1, from coordinate 31,280 downwards.
TGTCTGATGTAGCCATTGTATCGTAGACTAGTATTTTCACTTTATTAAATAGAACTCTTTGTACAATGCCTTTTAATTCACAAGCCTTCTCCACCCACAATGTACTCATTCCATCAGAGTCAACCCATACGCTTGGGGGTGGCCATCCAGAGTCACATAGGTCACTTAGACCCCCCAATACCACGGTTGTCCGTAGTTAGAGCGGGCACCATCGGGCCGCCGTGTGAAAAGGAAGTGTCTTACACCGAGTTTTTTAAACTGTGGAATTTTTACCAATTCGTAAGTGTAGATCTTAAATCGTTTCATTGACCTTTATTTGACCTCAGTAACCTTGTATTGAGACGTATCACACGAACACACTCGAACACATACACACAAAGGCATGGCAAAATCTCCCTTTTCTCTTTAAATCCATGAGTTACCCCCCCCTCTCACGCTCTTTTGTAAAAGGGAGCAAGCACTCACTCCACTCCCTTTTGTTTCGCCCTTTTACTCTCCTCGTTTTCTTTTTTACTCCCAGCTTTGGAGTAAAGGAAACCGAACTTCAGAACCTCACTCCCGTTGAGCGTCTTTTTGTTTATTTGTTTCGCAGACAAGTCCGGAAATGCAAGAACGACTTGAAAGTGTGCTTTCTTCCTGGTTGAATTGTTTTATATGCGCGGTACATCGGCTCAGACAAGTTGTTTATAATCTGGATATATCTTTTTCACGTGAATTCGAGACTAAACCTATTGAAATAAAAGTTTAGTGACCTTGTAAATTACGAAGGTATTTTTATTTTTTTAGTAGTTCATTATTTTTAAAAAACCTTTAAAAGTTTAATATCATTCTTTTGGTTCCAGTTAACTGAAAATAATTACGAAATAATAACTATTCTTATGGCTCATTACATGAAACAATATACAGAAAAGCAGGTTGATCCTTTACCCATATTTTTGTAAAATACCTTCAAAGTTTATTGATATTCTGATCGGTGCTATTAGGTCTCTTAAGAATGTCGTTATTTGAAAATACAAGCCCTGACGTACCTCTGAATATCAGTTGGGGACTTACTTAATGACTTTTCAGGAAATACAGAAGTCCTCTAAAACCAAACGGACTCACTTTCTTATAGGGTAGGCTGATTAAGCACATAATCTTTATTCAATTGACATTTATATTCTAGTTTTGTTATTATAATTATATAAAAGAGGACGTACTTTCATCCCCGACCACTAACATATTCCCAAAATGTCCCAATACTAAATGAACCACCTGTATTGGTGGGAAGATGCACTAAACGTTAAGCTCGGCTAGTTTGGTGACGGGAAAGTCACATTTAGAATCATGGTTAGGTACCAAGGAGATATCTCCTTACTGGTATCAAATCAAAATTCTGGTAAATGTCTGCCTCATGCCTAACTTATTTGTGTAATTAAACGTCAATTGTTCGGACGGACAGTAAGATACGGTGTGAAAATGAACATTTCTCTTGTAAAGCAATAGTTTAATCCATTGTGCTGTCTGAAACTCTGTTAAATGTCTAGAATTCCAATACCCCTGGTAGTTATGTAATATGCTCTGCAGCACTGTAGAACAGGTTGACTATTCTAGGGGTTGTCTTAGCTCTAGTTTTCAAAATTTCTCACTTGAAATAAAACAATGAAAATAAACTGCTCATGCATTTTTGAAATAGTGAAGTCTAAAAGGGAAATATTAAATATAATTAAGCTCTGGATTTTATCTTCGAATGGTTTGACTCCTGGCTGAGTGATGATATCCCATTCACTCTTGAACCCATTATTGATTATTTTCATTTCAATTAGCGTCCTAATAACTACCTCCTTGGATCAAATAGTTGTGATACCAACCAATTAAAATAAACCAGTTGATAAATGATATAGTTCATTTTATAGAATAGTAATTGTAAAATTGTAAATTCTTTTAATTGTAATAAAAGTATTAATGGATCGAATATTCTAATTACTTTTATGAGACCTGTTTTATTTACGTCTTCTATGGTAATCATGTAGCTATGGTAATCATAGCCAAATATGTATCATTAGTTTGGCAATTATAATGTATTACTGATTATGATAATTGACACATATGGTTACAAATCTTATTGTAATATTTAAAAATCTCCTTTTGATTTGTAACAATGTATTTACATTTGTCACTAAAATCTCTTGTTTCCAATAGGAACAATGAGATTTGTTTCCAACTCATTATTCACATATACAAACCCACCGACATATGCATACATAGTTAAGGATTGATGAATCTCGAGATCTAGTTATCCACTAAATCATTCTACATGGCTGTTAAGCCTGATCGTGTCGTAATGAAATCCACTCTTCCTCTCGATACATCATCGCAGCCCTTGAAAAGCCAGGGGGTGGTTGTCTGTCAGACCACACAGGGTTACTGTGCTATGACTGAAAGCGCGGTTAATGGAATTATCCCACGGTCCAATGGGTTTCAATTGTACTCCAGGATAGAGCCTCGAGACCAGCCAGCTACATCGCAACTCTAACTTCCCTCCTGTGCCCCAAGACTTTAAACTTTACTCCCTCCCCCTCCTATCTTCAACCAACACCCTTTGCTTCTCGACATCTTCTTGGTAGATTCATGTTCTTCCTGTTTCAAGACTTCCTCCTTGGGTGGGCATGTAAGGCCGCGCCCCAACTTGGTGCTTACTTGTCCAAGTGGAGACGATGATTGGTTGGTTGTATGTATAGCAGGATCCTTCCGGAGTGTTATCATAAATCATTACTATCGCACATAGCAGAAAAAAATTAAACTTAGTGAACACAAAGCGACAATACCATGTTTTAAAATTGTGATTAAATATTTAATTTACTTTATTATGGTTCCATTTCTTAAAAATAAATATAAAAATAAAAGTAATACAATTTACTCAGCTAAACGGTATCTTAAAATAAAGTTTGGATTCGTCTGCCACTCAACGTCTTTGATAGAACCCCTTTTTTTATAATTTTAATATCAAATCTAAGTATTCACTACCCACGAAGCCCAAATATCAATAAGAATATTAATTCGTTCAAATGTAGCCTATATTTTTGTTGTATAGTAATCCAAGCTAATGTTCATGGATTATGATTAAAAAACAGGAGTACTTAATAATGTCTTGTTCTTTATTAACGCTTGAATTAATGTTTGGATTTTATATTATTTAATATACTCTGACAATAATGCTCCATATACTAATTGATATGAGCTACATTCTCTAGCTTGGACACTTTTCATGAATCAGTTACATTTATTATAATGTTCCATGACCTTTGTTCATGAAGCTCTTACTATCCTCCAGCAATGTTAAATCTCGGTCGACTGGAATCGGAATTAGTCACTCCAAGCATCATAAAAATATTGTCATTTTCTAGAGAGGATATTTACCCTCACTACTTAGTTATTAACTAATTACTATTTCTTGTATTCCTGGTGAATGCAACCTGGAAGCTTGGGAATTGAACATAACAAAATTTGTCCAAATTATGCAGCCACATTTTCTGTACCACTGTAGTCTACCCACGCTGAACAATATTGCATCCATTTCTTTATTTAAGTAATGCAACGAGACACAAATATATATCACTGTACTAATTAAATATCCTGCCTTTAACAACCTTCATAACATTACACTTTCAACTACCTTAAACTAACAATAAAAATATATAGATATAATTATAATTACTATAGCCATTCACAGATATTATAATAACCAATCAATATAAATCTTAGAAAACTTAGTTAACATATGACTAGAGCTTTCGGGACTTTTCATATTAGTTTTAAGTTATAATAGAATATATATATTTTAACTAAATGTTAACCTATGTTGCTATAATCCATTCATAATTAATATTAAAAAATAATGATAACATTAATGCATTTATTTAAGTTCTAAATAATTAATGGTTTGTGGTCTGTTGTTCAAGTTTTTACTGTTATTGTGTTGGTCTATGTTCTAACTCTTTCGTCTAATAGATATAAAACATAGCTCAATATTTTTATTAATATATATATTTAAAATCAACTTTGATATTTTTTCAATAATTTAATCACGAATAGTATTTAGAATGTTTAGAGTTTCGAAGATGTAAGCAAAGAATAGTTAAAGATAACATTAATAAATTTATTCACCTTCAAGTAGGATCGAACCAAACATTTTATTCCCAGTTGTAATAAGATCATGACCAAAAACTATGACTATTATTATAAAATAATTGTAGGGGAGGCGTATAGACCGAACGGGTAGTAAGACGCGATGCTAAAATTAAAAAAATGAGGGTTTCCTTTAAAAAACCAATAATTTGGCATATTAATTAAATGAGTCTTTCCAGTGGGTTAGAAATTATATATATGTTTTAAAGTGATGTCAAAATGAATGGGAATGTTTCTGATTGCTATCATATTCTTAGGATTATTTGATTGTACTCATTCAAGTACGAAACAATGTTTTTCAGCATTTAATATTGATACATTGATATTGTCCTTCCCCTTTATGAATGAGCGTTAAGGTCTAACATATTTATAAATAGTTTCAATTAAAAAACTGAATGGTTTAATTTCCTCTAAATAATTAATTAGTGTTCTGAGAATCTATCTGTACTTCTTTTCAAACTTCACTTTATTTCAATTTGTCAGAATATTAAAATATGCTACATTTGTTTATATTTAATTTTAGTACATATAACAATTTTTTTTGTAAAGGCCCGTGTACTAAACTCCACGCTCATCTAGTCCGGTTTGGTGATGAAGGGGAACTGTGTGTTTGAATGCTGGTTGAGTGTTCTAGAAGCTTTTTATTCTAAATGTTTTCCTCCTGTATCTCCACGCAATTGTGATTACGTTTAATCTATCTTCTAGCTTTCTCACACTTACCCCATTAGAGTAATTAAATTGGGATGGCTCTGTCAAGTATTACTACTTGTCAAAGCCATCCGAATTTAATCACGCCTTACAGAGAGAAAAAAAGTTCAAAAGGAGTTCAATACTTAGATTCTTTCAATTACTCTTCATTAAAACAAATAAATTGATTGATAGAATATTGTCAGGTGTTTCCACTACTATCTTTATTGGTTGCTTGGTCAAAGGCTTTACTCTATCCATGGATCCAGTGAATAGAAACCAGGGCTCAAGTCCCGGTTGGGTGGGAAAATAGTGGCTTTTATTAATGGTTTCAGAACCTTCCTTCTCGTAAAGAACGATATATTTATTTAAAATTTTATTTTCCTAAATCGGTTAGTCAGAAATGGTAATAAGATGTGGTTCAAACACAAACATAAAAGTTGTGACCAAACACCCAAATTTTCATAAAAATTTGAAACAAAACATATGTGAAAATTTTAAATTTTTCAAAATCTAAGATCAACACTGATGGAAGTATTGAGTTCACTTTTTCTCACTTTCTCAAATCAGGGTAACAATACCTTTCATGTTTTTTAGTTGAGAACAGGACATTCTTACAAGATCTCCCCGAACTTGAGTTGCAGTTTCCTGAGGCAGGGAAAACGACCTTGGCTGATCTATTTCTAGTAAGGGAAATATACCAAGGGGAGTGGACCCTCCTTTGAGACCAAGGCAGGAGACTTTGTGACTCATAAGAGGAACACTCGTGGTCAAGCCATCAACCAGAACAAAAGTGTGAGAGGTTCGCAAAGTCAAAGGGTATAGAAGTGGAACCGTCAATACAACTTCGCTTTCATTAATATATATGTATTCTTTAAATGTTAACTATGATTAAAATATAATAATAAGCCCGAATTATAAATTTTGACCTTTATTTAAAATCAAAGCCATTAATACCGTTGGTGTGGATTATAAAACTACCTGGCACCCGAACAAAATACATATAAATCTAGCGCCAAATTGTTAACTAACATACGAGAATCAAGGGCTATCAGATCTTATATTAAACCTGCCAGGATCCAAACCAAGGACGTACAGGAGAGTTAAGACGTACTCCATTAGAAATTAACATGTATCTTAATAACTACAGGAAATATTATTGAGTATTATTTCAATTGACGAAATGATTGACCGTCAAATAATTACGAAAGTAGATCTTTGAAATCACATATGTTTAAAAAAAAAGCCAACCTTAGAACATTAATAATCTCTTTTAGAAACATTATTTGTTTACATAACAAAATATAATGTCTACAATTGTTACGCTAAACTCATAAAAAGAGGAGTCGTTATTTATCTCTTCATCTCTATTGTTTACCAAACATGTTTTAGATCAATGCTACTCTTAGTTCCAAGTCATATTATTTTTTGATTGATTGGAAGTATGTTATGATTTAATAGCTGTAAATATATCTTTCTAAACAAAGAACAAATTTATTAGTCTTAGTTTTCTTTCTTTATTTGTTGATTATCATCAAAGACTGACTTTTATGGGAACTGCTGGACTGGTGTTATTTTATAAAAAATCTTTAAGTTATCAATAAATTTATGTTAGACAAAGGTGATTTGATATAAGTAGTATTAATGAGATAAGAAGATATTCGATGCAGAATGGGATGAGGATACTGCGAGTTTTGATGGCTACATTATTACGAGTTACACACTCTGGCCTTATCACAAGACATTATTAGGATAATAAAATACACATATTATGATTGACAGGTCATGCAGAGTGAAAGGGAGATTATAGAACCCCGTTCATGGTGTTAAATGGCAAACACAATGGGAAGAGACCATTGGGAAGACTTAGACGCAGTTAGGAGGATATCATAGAATGGACATTAAAGAGATAGGGTGTGATGAGGTGAACTGGGTAGAACTAGCTTAATATAGGGATATGGTGTAATGAGTTGGACTGGATAAAACTGGCTCAAGATAGGGATAGGGTTTAATGAAGTGGACTGGATAAAACTGGCTCAAGATAGGGATAGGTGGCGTACTTTTATATGTGCGACAGTGAAATTTAAATTTCTTAATGCCCTGGGGTATTAAAGTAAGTAAGTCAGAATGAGAAGAGTAGCTTAGTTGAAGTGTACCAACACTGTTGAGAATATTAATGAAAAAACACATGAGGGAAAATCCCATTTGTAAAACCATTTTCAATAGCTGTGGTGAGATTCGATCTTCTATTTTTCTCGTCAACGATGGGTAAAGGTTATGCTATGAAGCCTTAGGGATCTCAATCACAATTGTGCTTTTCTAACCAATTATGACCCATTCGGGTGATCCACAAGTCTACCTAAACACGATAAGCTCGAATAAGATAAGAGTACATAGGGAGTGTAGCCATATTGTGTGAAATAATTTCGTAGACCCTTCTTAGATTCAAACGCCGGCCTCCCCACTACAGGTAGAACAAACGACTTATTAATGTCCACATAACTATCAATGCGGGTATCTGTAGGTTAAATGGGAAGTAAAATTTGCCAGTGGGGAGTATTTGTGTCTGTTATATTTATTTTATTATGGACGTTGCAAACTGTTTTTAAAACTGGAACATAATTTTAGGTTGATGTTATATATATATATATATATGTATATATCACCACATGATACTGTCCGTTTGAGCTATACACATATGTACTAACTACTCTAATGTGTTAGGAATGAACAAGGGGTTAAATTTAGAGAAAATATACCAACATTTGCATGGAGGGAAAGTAGAAAGCATTTAAGAATTAACACATTCAGTACATCCGACTGGGATTGTAGCCCCAATATCTCCGTTTTCTACAGTATTGTCTATTACGAGAGTAACGCCTTAGAGACCATGTGATCACCGAAGTGGGTGATGTTAGATAATGTGTTGATGAAACGATTGTAGAAAGTTATTTTATCTTACATTCCAATTTTTGTGAGCGTTTAAATAGAATTACAATAACTTTTTTCTACCGTATACCAAAGTAGTAGATTTTTTTTACTTTCCTTCATCTTCTTGGAGAGAAAAATATTTTGATCATAAAAAAATTGAACTAATTATTTTTATAAATATCAAAGCTTCATTATTCTATGAACCTGAAAATGATCCAAAACCATTTTACCTAGCGGGGTAACATTTGGTATTAAGGGTCTTCATAATGTTCCCCCGAGTATGTAGATTACTGAAAGGAAAAATGAGAGAAAGTTGATTTTCTCGAAATTCGCTTTAAAGATCTTGATTAAATTTTGTATTTAGGCACTGTTAAACAATACAAACAAAATATTGATTCTTTTTTCTCCATAAAAATAAGTTTGAGGATAGCAGAAATTTCCGATCTTATGTCCGCAACTATTTGAGATACGAAATAACATATCTTTGTAAGGTTGTAGTACTTCTATAGATACAAATACTTTATAAGAAAATATATTTTTTTTAAACCAATAATTTAATTAAAGCTTTAAGCACATTTATATATTTTTCATTCTTGTCTTTGAAATATTAAATTGAGCATTATACTAGCTGGACAAATATTTTCCCAAAATTTCATTAATGCTCTTTGGTGTAGTGTTTCGACATTAATGTATATACTTTCATTTCACAAATCTTACGAGCTTTATTAAAATAAAGAGAGAAAAATGTTGTGCAGTGCACCGTAGTATTTATTACAAGTTGTTTCTTTTCACCTTTTTACTTTCTTTCTTTCAAAAAATGTGTACTCAAGATTTTGATAAATGTCGACGTTTCATGACTCCCTGAAACAAAATAAAAAGGGGGGGGGTTCGTAATGTCGTCTGTCTGTACCTCAGGCTAGAGCCGAAACAATTTTACTGATTGGGCTCAAACCTGATATCTGGGATTTTCATAAAGTTCTCCGAGGTGTTTTGGAGTTAGACATAAAGCCTTAAAATTAAGGATAGGTTACAGAAGGGTGAAAAAAATTGACAATTTTGAAATCCACACTGATGATTTTGATTAAATTTTATATTTATACATTGTTTGTCTTTATAAACAATACGGCAGTTCTCATTTTCTTATAAAATTACTTTGAGAGTACTTTACAATTAGGAAATTTTTTAATTTTGATAATTTCTCTGCCACAATTTGAAATATGAAATTATATATCATTGTAAAGTTGTAGTACTATTAAAGATAAAAATCTTTCATTTGAAATATATTTGTACACTAACAATAATTACTTAGCTATTAGAAATAATAGATACTTTTTAATCCGGGTCTGAAAATGTATTTGATTCTTATTTAGATTCTTATTCTTATTCTTATTTTGGTTGAAAAATATGATTTTTTCATTTTTTATTTTTTTCTCTGATTGTTTCTAGTAGTTAGTAATGCCATAGACTAAATAAGTAACAGTGGATATTATTTCAATTATGATCTTTGGTGTGATGTTTATACAAAAATGTATAGACCAATTATTTTGTTTCACAAATCTTACGAGTTGTTAGTAAATGTTCCTATATCAAAATAAAATAAAATAAATAACCTTATAAATGTTGATTGTAAGGAACAAAGTATAAGAATGATTTACAAGTTTAACAAATCAGTTTATTTATATTCAAACAAGTTAAAAAGAATTACATAAGACTAAAGAAAGAAATTATTCAAACCATCCACTGTTTATACATGAGAATATAAACGGTTACAGTAATATAAATAGCTCAACAAGGGAGAATCAGGTGTGAAGCACCCAGATACACCCTATAACCTACACATATTGGTCATAGGTGTAAATAAGAAATTGTAACTCGTTAAAGCAGGACAATTACTTATCCATCATATAGAAAGAAAGACAGCTACTCTAAGGCTATATACATTAGTGGCGGTAATCAAATCTAATTACAAATTTATAATACATTATTCTACTCTAGTCTACTGACTGTGAGGCTTCCAACTACAACACATAATTTCAAATATAAAGAGCTAAGACACATAAATTTAGTCCCAGTTTAAGGAGATACAAGGGCGGTAATTAACATGAGCTAACTAGCTTGAGTTAACTCCATAGATAGTTAGACATTACAATGTTATAAGCTCCTTGAAGAGAAATTATTATTTTACGACTAGTAATAGGTGAACTACCAGGAATCTAGACGCTACAGATACTGCAGCCGGTCAATTCCTAATTAGTACTGCCTGAGCAATCAATACTATATTTATTCTGTTACCCTGAAAAGGGGACAATAATACTAGAAAAAATAGTGATCATTTTCGACTAACGCTAAAGGCAGGGGACCGTACACAACAGACAAAACCCTGCGGGTTTAAGCTAGCCGCAGCATGGTCATATATTCTAGGTAGCCTAATCTTGACCCTAATATTTGCGACTAAGCCAAATTGACATAATATACAAATAGAGCCTGAAGCCCACTATTATAAAATATGCCTTATGAGCATAGGGAAATAAGTCAGTAGTACTAACATACAAAAATTATGTCATATGAACATAGAACAATAAAGCTCAAAGCTCAACAAAATAAACTATACCTTAAGGGCATAGGGAAACAAGTAAGTAGTACTGACATACAAAAAACTATGTCCTATGGACATAGAACAATAAAGCCAAATATCTACGATAAATTATATTAACCCTCAATGTATATAGTATCCGCCGTGCTCCATGGCGTGGAGGTGACACAGACGCCTCAACCATTGAGGTCTTCAGTACGTAGTTTTAGCAGATGCTCATGAATATGTTCCAGCAGTTCCTCCGACGTGTGGTTACAATAGAATAGATATACGTGAACCTAGGACAGGTCGTTATGTACCAGTGGTACTAATAAAATTGAGCAGGGCTATCTCCAAGTACGAAGAGGGTTGGTAAATCTCTAAAATCACGCCATCTGACCACTAGCGCTCGCCAACGGCTGTTGGGAACAGCCCAAAGGAAGCCTCTCTCATTTACTCGTCGTCTGGCCTAGGTGTTAGATGTTTGTGTGTTGGTCTTCGAAGCCAAGTCGCCTCATTCGCTGGGGAATTTTTAATGAGAATTGGATGCATCCCGCTTGTGATGTCGCAGTTTGTCTATATCTGCCACACATTATTAGAAATTATTAGATCTGGTAGTATTAGTTTTAAACCTTCTATAGATCTTCATTGATTGTAAGGGCCAGTTTCATAGTCAGATTTAGTACGCCTAAAGTGCGAGTCGATACTAAATTCATGACGACAACTACCTAGACCAGAATGGAATGGGTCTGTTTCGCATATGAAACTGGCCCATTCCATTCAATTTCTCTAAATTCATGACGACACCTACCTAGACCAGAGTGGAATGGGTCTGTTTCGCATATTAAACTGGCCCATTCCATTCAATTTCTGGTAGGTAACGTCTTGTATTTAGTATAGCGCCGCACTTGAGGCGTACTAAATTTGACTATGAAACCGGCCCTAAGAGTTAAAATGTATTTAACACTATACAAAAGTCTGCACGGTGCACCGTACCATTTATTGAAAGTTGTTACTTCACCCCCTTTTTTTAAAAAATGATTATAGAGATATTATGTCTTTAACAAAGTAGCCACTCGATCTTGTGATCAATACCCAATCATCCTCTTCCATTGAGAACAAACATCTCATACTATTTGAATAATCTGAACGTAGCCTTACTGTATCGAGCGTCAATGGGTCCCGGAGAAGTACGAATACCCTCTCTAGACGTTATCTAAAGATCCTCGGTCTCTTCAAAGTTTAATACAAGAAGCCACTTGCTTTTCCGGCCAAGTTTACTGACAGCGATGAGTAGGAGGAAGTAGATTGGCTTTCTAAACGCGACCTTTGCAGGGTTCGTAGGTTGAGGGGTAAAGGGGGGATACAGATGCAAGGGGTAAGGAGAAGATCCCACTATAGTTAGCCTAGAAATTGAAGTGATGTCAATTACCGTGCAATTATGGGGCTCCTAAATTTCAAGTGGCCCGTATCAAGGCTTAGGCTCGTTTAGGTTTGGGTCTGAGAGGCATTTACGGTTGTTGTTGGCTACTTGCGGTAGTCTACAGTTTATAAGATATGATCGGGCTCTAGAAACTACAATGAATGGACCTTCACTGCTTTGAGCCTCCTTTACAAGCTTTGTTTACTTTGCGTTTTATTGTTCAGCAACCATTTTGTTGTACTTTCTTGTTAGATTAAATAGAGCAAACCTTGTAAAGGATTTTGATAGTCTTATTAAACAATGATATAATTCATTGCTCTTAGTGATTGATTCCAAAATTTCAATATAATCTTTTTCAAATTTAAATAATGCAGAATTAATGGAAGTACCTTCTTATGCCCTAAAATATGCTTCAGACTTTAAGTAGTACTATAATATTTACAGAAAGGTTTGTTATTTCTTAAAAATAGTTTAGTACAAAATGAAGTAAAAACATACCAACATTATTACACCCTACAAAACTTTATCTTTTAAGGGGACCCATGTTACATTGTTATAATATAAGGAACATTTTCTCATCCCCTGTTAGAGATAATTTTTTTTTTAAATCAATTATGATACATTATACATACTTTATCAAGAGAATATATTTAAATTTTTTTTCAATTATATATTTCTTTCAATTAGATTTTTTTTTCACACTTCATGTAAAAAAATGTTTTTTCTTCAAATTTATTTTTCTCTTTCTAAATTTTTTGACGTGAATACGTCTTTAAATTTGCTACCATACGGGGGCAATCCAAAAAACCTAATGATAACAAAATCGGGGGATACAGTTTGGTGTTGTAGTTTCGAATCTTTCCTCTACATCCAAAATTAAATTATACCACTGGATAGCTAAAGGATCAAAGAATTCATTACGATAAGCGAGAACAGTGACGCATCGCGCGCGGTGGAGGGGGAAGCGCCGCCATTTTGAGGTTATTTTGCTGCGTATCGAGATTTGCAATTAGTATAACTTTTGACTCGGAGAAGCTACGATGTTCGTTTAAGTTTTAATCGTCAGCTGTCGTCAAAATCTATCGATTGTATATAAAACATTAGTTTAAGGTAGTGACAGTGAATATAATAAGGTGTTAGAATAAAACATATATTATCAAAAATACAGTTTGGCGTTGTAGTTTTGAATCTAAGTTATATTGTAACACAATCATTATTTGTTTCCTTGCTTTTATCCTAAATACATAAATAAAAATATTTTATTTAAAAAATATAACCCGTTACATAAACGTATTCACGTACAACACACGGCCGTGTCCATGACACAGCCACACCCCATTTTTGAAAGCTCTCGTTAAAATGTGTAATATGGCTATGAGAATATATGGGAGGAAAATCATCTAATTTGGACAAATATAAACTGAGAAAATGTTCCTTATTTTATGAAAAATGTAGTTATGAGATAATCGCGTTTGAATAAAAAACAGTTTGGAAACATGAACCTGGGAACTCCAGTATTTACATTAAATCATAAAGAATTACATTTTACTAGTGCATGCCTGCTCCAATGACAAGGTCATCTGCTCATCATACAGTTTTCTTTTTGCACTTCTTGACCGTCTTGACTTTCAGTCAAACTCGGATATTGCTGACACTAGAGCTACATGAAGGTACATTGTTTGATTGTTGAAGAACCACTATTTTATTTGCCTATATTCTTTTTTTTATTGAATACTCTGCCCAAAAACCTAGGTATTATTAGAAACCGCTAATAATGAACAAATAAAATATAAGCAATACTCATTAAAATATCTGAAATATTAAACAACAAAATCTTATGTATATACTATCAACAATGATTGACAACTTTGAAACTTATATTACAACAATTAGTTTCATAAAACAACAATTGATGCGCTAGTAACAAATTAGATTCTAGTAGTTCCATGCCAAAAATATAGGAGTGCATGAGTAAATAAATGGAAAAATAATTAACACAAATTTAAAATAAACCACGCGTATTAAAAAGCAATCAATAATTTTTTAATTTTTTAAATAACTTGTAGTTTAGATACCTTCCCATATAATATATCATTTTAAAGAGGATAGTTCATATTATTTAATAAGCAAAAACAACTTTTTGTTTGTTTTGTAATTCTTTTCATTTAAAAAATATGTGAAAATGTCTAATTAGCTCAATTTCAACAATGTTTTACGCAAATGGCTGGGGTTATGATATTAAGGTGAAGTAGATTTCTTTACAAAAATCCCACCGATTTATTGTGGCCACAACTGTTAATTCTAAGTTATTTAAGGATATTTATTGTGGTTTTTAAGCATCTAAACTGCATTTTCATGATAAATATGTAGAGACACCGATATTTCGCGAGGCTTCGCGAGTTGTGTTTTTACGAACTTTTACTTAGCACATTAAAATTGCCATAGAAACATAATTAAACATCATTGTGGCATTTTGGAGTGAAAATATTAACGCGAAATAAAACGAAATAAAATCTATTCGCGAAATTGACGATTTGTCCATTTAAACGCGAATTATGGTCATTTTTTCTATTTAAACGCGAATAAATAAAAAAAACATTGCTGACATCAGAAACCATTCTAAGACTTGGACAAAAAATAAAAATAATACTGTTGACAGTTAACGCGTATTTTCAGCATATTCCAACATTATGTCAGACAAGCGCCCTAACTTGAAAATCGAAAATTCGGAAACAATGTTGTCTTTGTACTTTGGTGATTGACGTGAAGTATGTTGAAAAAAAGTATGAACATTTTTGTCTTATAAAATAATTCAGTTCAAGTACTTTCTAAGCTATTTGAGTTAATTTATTACCATTACCTTAAAACACCTCTTAAGACTTTTTATACCGAAAATCAGGGTCTTACCTTTTATTTACCGAAATTCAACTTTTTATTTAACAAAATCAAGTAATTTTATTTACCGATTTTATTTACCGAAAATCATGGTTTTACCCTTTTATTTACCGACTTTTTATACTGAAATCCAACTTTTTATTTAACGAAATCCAGTGGTTTTATTTACCACAAATCAGGGTCTCTATAAATATGTTATTGTGAAAACTTTTAATTCTCAGTAAGGCGGTGCACTTAAAGCATAAAGTAAATTGGGCTCACTTTATTATTGTATGAGAAATTTTCCCCCAGTTTATCAAATGTTTTGGAGATTTATATAATAGGTGAACTTTCACTTGAAATGTTGGATTGGTAGAAAATTTAAAAAGCATTACTTCTATAATTTATTGTGGCATTTGCTTTATATACATATTTATATAGTATAATATAAACTTACATTCGGATAAACCAATATTTATACACCAACAATGTATACATATAGTTAAAATATTCCCGTTAAAGGGCAAGAACCTTGATATGTAATATTTATTTAATTCAAATGTGTTTTTGTGTTAATTTGAACTCAATTATTTCTTATTTTTTCAATTATCTTATTGAATGAGGCCTTGTTACACTTTATTAAATTCCCAGATTTAGAACAATGATGACCATCACAGATAATGTTAAGACCAAGGTAGAATCCTATTTAAGAGAGCAAAATTTTTTTTTTCAATTGTTGATTTAATAAAGTGTTAAAATCATATAATCACATTTTTATTTGAGGAATAGAGTTTATTTTGCGATTTTATTCCAACTGGTAAAATAGATTTGTAATAAGTAGCCAAGGTTGTAAAAATATTTTGTTTTACACGTGGTAATCAAATTAGTTAGATTATTTTTGGTTTTGAGCTCACATTTACAATTAGTTACAAATCAATTGTATGCCACTGTTAGATTCTCTTTCCATTACATCATATTTCAAACAATTTTTTTTCAGGTTCAACTTTAGCTACCCGTAATCATTTTAGCCATATTTAAATGAGCTTCACAAATAAATTTTCTCATAGAGTATAACTAATGTACAATAAATCTTCACAACGCTTGAGGCAAATGCATCTAATATGAATTAGATTTATTTTATACCTTGACTCAAATTTAGAATATATTAATATAACGGATAGAAATATATTTTTGAAGCAATGTAATGTAACAGTCCTGAAACCAGTAATTTTAATAATTTATTATAGAACGAATACTAAAAGAAGATTAACTATGTAGAAATCACTTCACAGTAGTCGTTTTGAGCTGAGCACTGATTTAAAGATCATAGCAAGACTAACTAACACTTGACCAGCCTGTTTCTGATACTCTAATCTTTAATCCTCGACAACGCGTTTGATGAACCTACTCACCTATTTTTTGTACGTACAGATCATCGTGAACTGATTGATATTAAAGTTTGCTATATGGAAATTAATCACACAAATAGCAGTTTCTTAAGAGCCACAGGCAAATAGGCCCCACTGTATTAATTAGGAATAATATATTAAGAAATAAGGTAGCTCATGATGGCAAAGTTTAAACTTTTAATGGCTCGCCCTATTGTCAATATTTATTTATGATGGAGTTGATTTATGAATACATCTATTAATTATTAGAAATAAGACCTTGATAGTTTGTACACCACATCGATGGGTCCGTGATTTAGAGGGTCGAACTCATCTAGTCCGGTTTCCCGAAACTAGGGAGGTCAGGAATCAAATCCAGGCCGAGTGTACTAAATTTTATTTTTGCAAATGATTTTCCACTCTCTCACCACGTATATTCTAAAAATTCTACCCTTTTATTCCCTACCCCATTAGTGTAGATTTTCTGATACCCCCAAGATGGGTAGTAAGAAGTGAATCACAACTATTATTTTTCTTCTATATTTAATGTGGCTTTGGTTTTATTAGTTATTTGAATAATCACTCAACATAAATGATCAAACTCTACTCCTTGGTTATCTATTGCCTTATAATATTTTAATTGAATAATATAATAAGTGATTAAAGGTAATCTGAATAGTTTAGCAAAGTTATACTTGCTAACATATGAGAGTGTAACTTCTAGTGGACTTCCTTGTATAGTTAGACCTATTTTTAGTTTTATTTTAATACTTTCTGAATAACTATATTGGATTTGAACTATACATATGGGGTAAGTATGGTTAACCACCAATATATTAACCCATAATCACTTGTAACATATTTATGGTTGGATTTTGTAAGGAAAATTTTGGTAAAATAGACAATTTTTTACTTCTGCGTCTAACATTGATAACATTTTCCAATTAACGTTATTTTATAGATATTGATTAAATCTATCAAAAGTGACATCTACAGAAAACATGACCTGACGGACATGGGCACCCATGGGAGTTTTCTAAATATGGGGTTGGATTTGGAGTACCATCTGCCAGGGGTGTGGCACCCCACTCGCCCCCTCAAGAGAAAATTTCAGGAATTTAAACTTGCGGGAGGGAATTTTAGAACATCTGGATACAGAATTATGAGCTAACGAGTTTAAAGAGTCAATTTTCACAGCAACAAAAAATTATATAATATTAACTAGAAAATAAAATTTAGTGTTAGCTGAATTCAATAAAAAGAAACATTATATTTTTCACAAGTTTATTGAAGAGTATAAAATGAAAATAAAAAAAGCTTCTAAGCGAATGGTAGGAACTCTATATTTTATCATTTTTATCTTCGTTAACTGGATTATTGATAATTCAAAGTTGTTACTAGCAAATTGCAGCCAAATCTCAAATATACAATTTGATTCTTTAATAAAAATTAACAAAAATAAAATTAATATAGCAGAGTGATATTGGGGGCTCAAGCCCCACTTATCATCTATTTATGGGTGCCCATGCTGACGCGTTACAGAATGAAAGGAGATTCAGTAGTTTTTTTAGTTGTCAGATAAAGTTTTTCCTCTGAAATTTAAACTGTACACACCAATTATACTCTTTAAACCTCGAGAGAAGAGTTCTACTATATGAGAAAGTTGTTTTCATCTTCAGTAAATTTATTTAAGTAATAATTCTCCACATTTTTCATCTCTTTAAACTTGATTTCCACCCCACGATGGAGGCACATTACACTATCATCTTCTTAGTAGAATAAATCACTCTCCTAGTTTTATTATTTCAGTGAAATCTTGCGAGCAGTGGTTGAAGGGTTGTTGAAAAGGAAGGGTTGTAGGGGAGAAAAAGGATGTGGAGGTTGGGATTGCGCCATCTCTAGTCAAGGAATAGCAACATCTGGCTCACAATTTACAACTTCAAAACTTGCTCTTGGTCTAAACGGTACCCATCGTTAGAATTTATTAAACCTGTTTTCATGGTGGGCACCTTGGTGTCATGGATTAGAGTTTGCCTCTGCTAAGCAGGCCAACATCACTAATTTCTTTTCTTTAAAAGCGTTTTATGTTTTAAATTTTGTTTCATATTTCTATACACACATATACCATATTTTATTCTCTTTTAGAATATTATTTAATTTAAAATAAAAAAGAACAATTTATAGAATATTTTGAAGTTTCAAAGTATCGTTTACAAAACACTATAGCAATTTGACCGTAGAAAAATAAAAAATTGAGTAAGATATATCCCAAAGTTATTAGTAAACGATTTATGGTTCTTACTTACTAATTTTACTAGCCAATTAGAAATGCTTTTTTTTAATACATCAGATTTTATTTTAATTTAAATTAAAGATATGTCACAATCGAATACACCTTTTCATAGAACTCATTATAGTTGGGACCAACATTTTCAAAAAATAATACTCAATAAATTACCTCTAGATAAGTTTTCCTCTAGAATTTTTAAAAATATTACGTACAACTTTTTCATATGAATTTTGAACTTAATAATTAGGGTAATTTTTTTAAAGGTCAAGTTTTCATAATTTACTCTTTTGTTTATTTATAAAATAAATACATATTCTAATTTATATGATAGCACACTATCCAGATATTATACATATATTTCGAACAAAATCGTAAATATTTTTTTTCAAAAATTTAACATTTTCAACATTTAGTTATAATTTAGCCAGTGGCACTCTATTGCAAGAGTCTGGGTGTGGGGGAGCCAGATATAACTAGATTTGTTTTTAATTACAATCAATGTTCATACAATTAATTCATACAATTTACAAAATAGACCTATGCTTTTGGAAAGTACGAAAATATTATTGTTTAATATGTACGGTATAAGATTCAACAATGACTAGTAAAAGACTATTCAACATTGATATATTGTCAGTTAATATAAATAAAGTAGATCATAGAATCAGGCACTTTTTAAATAAACCAGAATATAAGAAATATTGAGAAAACAATCTTTTGCCTTTATTAATCTAGAAAATTAATATCAAGTAGTCGTTTTTTCAAGCATCTCACTATCTTGACTGTCTCTGTCATTTCTAATTAAATTATATTTATTTTCTGTTAGTGCCATAAATAACAGGAGTACAAGTAAACAATTTTAAGTGTATGTGATCGTATCATGAATGAAGACTTTTAACAGTGTACAATACCGACAGATTGCTATCAAAATTTAGATCAAAGTGTAAATGAATATTTATCTCTTTTATGTGTGGGGCGTGTATTTTGTATTTATATATTACAAATTAACTTTAGTCAACTAACGGTACATGCAATAAATTTTGTCCTCCCAGTTTTTTCCAGTTCTACCATTGGATTTGACTACTCTAAAATGTACTTCCCACCAAAAAAAAATATATAAGCTGTAAACTACCATTTAAAACACTCCCCAAACATAAATTTTAAGCCAAAATTGTTAAAACAATTTTTAAATAATCTTTAAGAAACCATTTATTAATAAACTAAATTTTATTTTTTTGTCTAGATATAAAATAATTATTTGTTTCCTTGAGAAATCACGATTTAATAGGCCCTATCTAAATATCAAGTTTGAAGGAATTCAGCTAAATCGTTTCGGCGATAACCTCAATTACAAATAGACTAGAGGTTTAAAAATTATAATTTTTTTATTTCGGAGGCACATAGAACTTCAATATCCATCATAATCCCAAGTTTTAAAAAGTTCACGATTACCTTCTAGTTTGAAAAAGGTACAAAACATTAGTATAAATCAATAGTCAACAACAAAATTAACATAAGCACTTTTCATGAAACTTAGTTTTTTAAATTGTGTATATAAATATTTTTTGTTCAGTTTTCCTAGCATAATATAAAACATATTGTGTAAAAAATTTCATGATCCAATATACTTTTTTTTTTTTTTCTAAAGTGGGTCAATAGTTTTGAAAAAAAGAGTTTAAATAGACAGGAGGTTGCTTTGGTGAAAAATGACAATGATTGTCTAGCAAGACAAAATCATTATACAAAACTAGTTTTTCTCACAGGATTAATCTAAAGCTCTTTAATCTGCATATAGACTGGCAAGTAATCTCACGCAAGATGCTGTCAGACAGCACTGTCACAAATGTAAACAGCTCTAAGAGTAGATTTCTGATGAGTCGCGCAAGTTGTTCCACGAGACCCACACTTCCCTGTCTAAGCACACTCCTCACCATTTCCGCAAGCTCTCACGGAATATCCAAACCATTTCGATATTTACTGCGAGATGTGCGTGAGTTAATTGTATCTCTCGATGATGTCCGCCTTTAAAAAGGGGAGTGATCGTGAAATAAAATGGCTAACTGCTCTTTATGAAGAAAATGAAGTATTATGTGAAGTTTACAATACAGAGAGGTTTTTAAAGAAAATGTCTTACAACTTACAGGCCATATCAAACAATATTTTCACCAACCCAGTGGAAATATCTAGAGAGCTGCACAATCAATCTAATCAAGAATCGAAGACAAAAAAGTTGAAAAAAAGAGGTAGACCCTAGTGGATCCACTCGATAACACAGCATTGCCTTTCCTTAAGTTTTTTTCTACTAATACAATAGATTAGGTTTAGGATTAATAATCTAGCGACATATTTGAGACGTCTAATGGGAGGCATTATTCCAAAATGACTGAAACAAACCTTGTGTGGGCAATATTCTCCTCTCAAGTGTAAAACAGCTCTGGGAGAACACTCGCAAGTCACTCGCCAACAAACTCGCCCAACAGATCTCGCAGCAATTTATTGCTGACAGTGTAAACAGACCTGGACAGCACTCACGCGAGAAATGTCGCAATTCACTTGCCAGTGTAACTGTAGCCTTAGATCGGTAGCATGTCTAATATCACCCAGTCTCCAGAATTAATATGCCTACTTATAATGTACAAAGTTGTTTGTCTCGTCTTCACTGAGTGGGTCTTGAAGTATTTTGGGCTCGAATCCTGTCCCAGTTATCTAAGATGTTATTTCATAATTATTTTCCTCCTATCCATCTACACAAATTTGTTTAAAACTTCCTACAAACAATCCGTTCTTCAGACCTATCTAGTTAGTGTAAATATGTAACTGTAAAAGTCCGAAAACCTTTAAATCTTAGAATTTACTGGTATATCCTAATATTTACCAACATGTCTTGGTAAAAGTGATTATACGTATTATCTTAGCTAGTTAAAATGTTTTATTTAGCTATCAATTCACGTTTTATCTTTTTGGGGTTTTGAAATATATTTTGTGATTGATAAGTTATTGCCACAATAAATTGAACATATTTAAAAAATGTATATTACGATTCAGTTTTAAATAATTAATCTTGTGCATTCACTCAAAGTTACTTGAACTTGTTGCAAAAAGGTTGAAAATTATGGCATTTAAAATAGCACAACATGAAAGAGGATTTACACAAACACTTTTTTTTTAACAACTACACTTTTTGAATCCTTGACCTCCAAACAAAGATAGTCCACTAACAACTTCCCGTAGACTAACTTCTTTTCCACATCTTCAATGATGATAAAATTATCTTTGAATCGGTTTCTGGTTCCAGTTTTCTGGCTTTGGTACCAAGTTGATAAAATTCATCATCTTAAATATTCATTACAACAGCTATTAATGATTTTGCATCAATATTGGCCCGGTATACATCCGGTATTTTGCTTCCCAAATTTTGTCCAATTGAAGGATTTGGTATTTCTTTAGAAGAGGTTGCTTTCATTTTCTTCGCTTGTATTTCCAGACTTTCGAAACCATTTCACTGAGTGCTGGTAGTTGTTGGAGGTAGCGGTTGGTCTGCTGTTTCAGTTTCAACTACTGTTGAATGCTGCGTCCTTGCTGCTTCATTCTCTGCTCCAAATGTACTTTCTTGCTGTAAATATTCTATGGGATCGATCCATTGACCATTGTCTTACCTTTATTCCGAGTCAATCCTGCTTCTTTTTCCATCAATCAACACTTTCTCCTAATCTTCCTCAGAATGTAGCTTCTTAATTAAATCATGTGGAATAACCGAGATGGCAATGCCCATTTTCATTGGAACACCAAACATTTAGTGCCCTCTTGGTACGCCCTGTACTTCATTATTTGTACAGACTTTAAGCCTTCAGACCACTTTGGAGTGAGAATGGTTTCCATCCAAGTTTATAACATATTTTCAATGTCCTGTTTCTCACGTTTAGCCGATCCCTAAAACTGACTGTCTCTTGGTTTTCCATGGACTATTTTTATATAATTTCATATGTTACATAATCTTTGTATAAATTGGTAACATAACTCTATACCGTTATCAAAATGGAGGATATTATGTGCACCAAAGGGGGTGAAAATATCCAATAGATGGTATGTAGCTTAAGAACCCTTTTCAAACGCAGTACTAGGAGAAAAACAAATTTAGTCAAATGATCCTATATACTAATATGAACTACGACATATTATCTGAGGTAACTTACATATCGATTAATTCTAATTAGTAACGTGAATTCATTTCACTGTGTAAGATGGGTTTCACTACAACATATTTTACAATATTTTTGGTTTCTTTTGACACGGTTCACATAACCTCAATAACGTAACGATTGATTCAACGGTCACGTTCTTGTACCTGCGATTTAGTTCCATAAACTCACGAGTTCTTCCGCCATGGCCAATAGCCATGTGGGTCTCATATATCACGTTAAAAAGTTCATTAAAACAAACATAATAAAGAATTTCTTCTTTTTTAGCAGACACTGGTGATATAAGTTTCTCTTCACCACCATTGTTGAGAATATCATACCGTTTCAAACGTTTATAGTGAGTGGATTGTTTACAGGCTACTTTTTACTTTCTCGCTATCTAACATGTAGAAAAAGTATGGTGATCGTCATAAAAATCGAACTCGAGATCTTGATGAATCTCGACGTTTCATGATCCCCCAAATCCTAAAAAGTGGTTTTTGCATTTCTGTCTGTCTGTACCTCTGACTAGAGCTAAACTATTTTACCGATCCGTCTAAAACTTGGGATCTAGAGTTTTCATAGGGGTGACACGAGGGGTTTTTGGAGTTGGATATCCAACCCTATAATCAAGGGTAGTTTACTGAAGGGCAAAAAGAGATCAAGTATATTTTATTAAAATAAGCTTCAACGATTTTGATTAAATTTAATTTCAAAACATTTAAAAATATTCCAAACAAAATGGCTACTCTCAACATTTCAGCAAAATGACTTTAAGTGCCCCGGTCTGATGAGTAAATTCCCATCTTTTATCATATCTCCGAAACTATTTGAGATATGGACTTACTTATCATCACAAATATGTAAATTTATTTATAATACAAATACTTTATTTGAAACATATTTTCATAAAACTAATAACTTTCATTCTATACGCAAATATATATATATTTAACTTTTTGAACACCAAGGACAATGTATTGCAACCGTAAAAAAACCCTGAAATATTGATGGATGTCAACGTCTCATATCCCCCACGAACCCTAAAAAGTGGTCTTTGCAATGCCGTTTGTCTGTGTGTCAGTCTGTACCTCAGGCTAGAGCCTAAACTATTTTGCCGATTGGGCTAAGACTTGGTATATCGGGGTTTCATAGGGCTATCCCGAGGAATTTCAAGAATTGGATATTCAATCCTAAAACCAAGCGTAGTTTCTTTAAGGCCGGAAAGAGAAAACATAAATTTTATCGAAATCGGCTTTAACGATTTTGAATAAATTTCATTTCTAGGCTTTAATCAATATTACAAACTAAATGGCTAATCTCAACTTTTCGTCAAATTAATTTAAGAGTTCTGGTATGATGCGTGAATTCTAATTTTTAATTTTATCTCCGTAAGTCTTTTAGATATGAAATAACTTATCATTGCATACAAATAGATCTATTTATAATAAACATCTTTTACGTGAAATCTATTTTTATAAATTCAAATTCAATAAGTGTTTAGATTTCAATGTATAGCGAAATATACATATTTTTTAAAAACTTTTCCAACACTTATAGGTAAAGAATTACGACCGTCATAACAATCTAGTCCGAGATGTTGTTGGACCCCCCGAAACATAAAAAGTGGTTTTTGCAATGCCGTTTGTCTGTGTGTCTGTCTAACCCTAAAATTAAGAGCAGTTTATTAATGGGTGAAAAGAAAAAACTCCATTTTCTCAAAATATGCTTTAACGATTTTGATTAAAATTCTTATCTAGGCGTTGATTAAGATTATAAACAAAATGGTTTACTTCATTTTCCCCATGAAAATGACTTTAAGGGTTCCTTACGGTAGCAAAAATTTATATATCTCCGCAACTATTTGAGATACTAAATAGCTTATCGAAGTAAAGTTTTAGTACTATTAAAAATAAAAAACTTTTATCTGAAATATATTTTCACTAAACCCATTATTTCGGAGATATTGGCAAATATATTAATATAATTTTGTAAGCTCTAGCTGTGAAGAGATATTACTTTAGTCCAAACGCAATAATTATCTAATGTCATAGAGTAAGCAAATAAGTATGTCTTTCAATAAGTTAATGTTTTTCCTTTAAACTCTTAGGGGAAATATTTGTAAGTACAGGGGTGAATCCAGGAATTTCGTGGGGGGAGGGGGGCGTGGGTGCTCCCATCTAGATCGAGTCAGGAAGGGGGGTGAGAGGCACCTCAAAAAATGTTATATAAGAATAATTCAAAATTTGAGAGTAAATCTTTAAGTAATTTTTCAGTGTAACGCTAAACATAAGAATACTCCTCTAATGAAGGGTATATCTCGAAATTTGCATTTAGGATTGAGATTTACTGTAAGCAAATAATAAGATCAACAAATAGTGAGTATTAAGAGGGAAATAAGTTTAGCTAGAATAACAATTATTACATAAATAGTTTCTTAGCTATTCAATTAATTTGACAAAATAGATGGAATTATTCAGATTTAGAACAATCGAACCTTAACTTTACTCTATAATATAGCTAAATATTTCTCATTCTAAATCAAAATTTTACCACAAAGCCATACTAACATGTTATATGTGTGGGATTATTCAAAGATTTTGTTTACAGCACTTTATTTAAAAATAAATTATTTTGAAGATATTAATTTATTATTAATCATTGAAATAGTAATAGTAAAAATGTTAAAACAAATTTAAACCTAAACAAGGTTAGTGCAACAAGGTGAAAGACGTACAACTTAAATTTGGGTTATTGCATTAATGCCTATTTTAACCACTTTAATACTTTATGTGATTGTCTTAAATCTTAATATTATCAATAACAATTTAAAAAATGAAATCTGGTTAATGAGATAGTATTACGTTACAATAAAACTAGTAGTGACTTTAACATTGTTTTAACTGGCCTAATTTCTGTATGCACCCCAATGCCCCTTTCCTGGATTCACCCATGGTACAGCAGTGATCTATCTCTCTCATTTTAGACACAATAGTCTACCTATTACCTATTTTATTGGTCAAATTTATAAAAGAGAAATTTGTTAGCAATGCGATAACCATTAGATGTGCATCACCTAAAAAAATGCCGAAAATTTTAACCAGGGGTCCAAATTTTAATAGGAAGGGTTGACCATTGGGGACCCAATATTTCCTTTTTTATTGGTTCAAATATACAAATGAAGACGTTAATTTTTAAAAATAGAATTATAAAATTTAAAACCGTTAGTCAAAAAATATTGTACGTATTTATAGCGCAATTTATTCTTGGGTTTGCTAGTGTGTATTATATTACGAATTTTGAGTAATATCTCCATTTTTAAACAATAGAACTAGAAAGTCCGTATGGAGTTTCATAAAATTTTCTTTCCTCATCTTTCACTTACCTTAGCAAGGTATAAATGTTTTTCAATAGTCAAATAAAAATTAGTAACTTTTTTACTAGTCATTGATTTGTTAAAATGCTCATAAAATCTTTTACGCAAATCACTCTTTTTTTTGGACTGAAACAGAACAAATATCTCTCCAAAAGCTACAAAATACGAAACGCGAATGGTTTACGTACTGTATAAACTCGCGTGAGACCAGACTCAATCTGAGCCACTGCACTACGTGAATAAAGAGTGTGGCTCAGTTCGGCGGTAGAGGAAATCCCCTTCGAACCTGCTTGTGCAAATCCCAGTGGCGTAGCAAGGGGG
>CABFWB010005750.1:0-13276 GCA_902151455.1 Timema bartmani | reverse complement strand
CTACGGCCTTGCTTGCTTGGCTCCACTATGGTGTAGCCTATAAGATAAGGTCATAGTATAATTAGTCAAGGTAAGACTGCTATCTTGCTTGGCTCCACTATGGTGTAGCTTATAAGATAGGGTCATAGTGTAATCAGTCAAGGTAAGACTGCTACCTTTCTTGGTTCCACTATGGTGTAGCTTATAAGATAGTCATAGTATAATCGGTCAAGGTAAAACTGCTATCTTGCTTGATTCCACTATGGTGTAGCTTATAAGATAGGGTCATAGTATAATCAGTCAAGGTAATACTGCTATCTTGCTTCATTCCACTACACTAGCTATAGTTCAATCGATGCACAACCTGGCTCTACCAGTCGGGATTCAAACACAGTCCCAAGCTTGTGAAACCAAACACAGTGGCCTTTCTTCGAGATGGCTATTTAGTGGGAACTTTTTAAACGACTTACAAACCTACATAATGTTGGAGAGTATGCACAATGCAACTAAAAGAACGGGTCTGCGTGTAACAAACCCTACCCCCACATCTTACTACCCGTCCACATAACCACATATGTAAGGGGCAGGGATGAGGTAGAATATAAAGGAAGTGGAGAGAAAGTGGGAGATATTCAGTAAAACCATCTCGGGTACATCCATCCTGGATTCAAACCCCCGACACCTCGTCATAGGTACACAAACAAGATGAGACTGACGCCTTGTCCACGATACCAGGGTATATAACTGGTAAATGTCGCAATCACCCTCGCCTATATTCAAACTAGTGTCCCTCAGACACGTGGGTATGTGATCGCGTGCTGTGTTCTTCAGTTGCTAGTCCTGTCCTCTAGGAATAATCGCGCTATAAATTCCAACAGTAGCTGCGGACCGAGGGCGGGACTGCTGGAAGACACACGCGGACCACGCCCCCTCCTCAAACACTCCCTGACCTCCCATAGCGGTGTTATAACTCCCAAACAATGTCTGTATACAGAGTGTCCATCATGTCCTAGACAATGTATACAGGGTGTACATCACCTCCTAGACAATGTCTGTATACAGGATGTACATCACCTCCTCGACAATGCATACAGGATGTACGTCACCTCCTAGACAATGTATACAGGGTGTACATCACCTCCTAGACAATGTCTGTATACAGGATGTACATCACCTCCCCGACAATGTCTGTATACAGGGCGTACATCACCTCCTAGATAATATCTGTATACAAGGTTTACATCACCACCTAGAGAGTGTATGTATACAAGGTGTACATCACCTCCCAGACAATGTTTACAGGGTGTACATCACCTCCTAGACAATGTTTGCATACAAGGTGTACATCACCTCCCAGACAATGTATACAGGGTGTACATCACCTCCTAGACAATGTCTGTATACAGAGTGTCCATCACCTTCCCGACAATGTATACAGGGTGTACATCCCCTCCTAGACAATATCTGTATACAAGGTTTACATCACCACCTAGACAATGTATGTATACAAGGTGTACATCACCTCCCAAACAATATTTACAGGGTGTACATCACCTCCTAAACAATGTATGTATACAAGGTATACATCACCTCCCAGACAATGTATACAGGATGTACATCACCTCATAGACAATGTATGTATACAAGGTTTACTTCACCTCCTAGACAATGTATGCATACAAGGTTTATATCACCTCCTAGACAATGTATGTCTACAAGGTGTACATCACCTACCAGACAATGTCTGTATACAGGGTGTGCACCACCTCATATGTTGTATAACTTATTGGCTTCTTTTAGCACCGCGTCTTACTACCCGTTCGGGTTTTACACTTATATACTAATAATTACGTTAGTGGTTTTAGGGATTAGAAAGGTTACATTTAGAAGAAGTGTATCCGCATTTGCGTGGCGTAAGAATGGAAAAACCTTTTGGGGGAAAACTCAGTACGTACGACCAAGATTCGAACATTTCTCTTACCGTCAACGGCAGTTCCAATCTTCTGCGAGAGTAGCGCTTTAGACCATGCGGCCAACAAAGAAGGTATAAAATATAATCTCCCACAAACCAATAATTAATCGTCTTCTCTGGTGTTCACAGTAATTAAAAACGCAACCCCGATCTGCAATGTAGCCTGCCGCCCACACCTGACAACCTTTGATTTACGCCCTCACCTCCCAAACTCCCCTCTCCCACCAATGTTCCATTAACCATCGAGACAATTAAAACATTCAACTCTGATTAAAAGCATAATAGCACGTACATTTTCTTTACCTTTCCAAAGTTGTAAATGTTCTAAATTAAGTTGTAAATCTAAATGTCCCAGAATGTTGTTGGCGTTAAAACACGCGAAAATCTAATAAAGAATGAATGTTGTACTAGGCCAGAAATGTGTTAGTGCTCCGCTAATTGAAGTTGACAAATTACCACACTTCAACACTCAGGGCTAAAACAGTAAAACTGTAAGATAACAATCTAGTGAGTGGAGCCACCTTTTGTGATTGGTTGGGACAAAAGGACTCCCGAGATACACGGACATCGGTGTTGTTGGACAAGTGTAGCTACACTGGATATCATCTCTGAGGGATCTGTATAGCTAGTATTGGGGAAATAGTTGTAATTTTCTTGTTTCTGTGTGGTCAATCTTCCCTTTAATTCAAGACAAGTTTTGCAACACTGGTTTGCCTTCTTACCTCAGCACACAGTCTTCAGGAATAACTGAAAGCGAGGAAATTTGACACAAGCTAGGGGAGAGCGAAAATCTATCATGACACACCGCGTCTTACTACCATTTCAGGTTATACGCTTAAGTACTAATTACACTAATGGGTTATGAATTGGGAAGGTTGAAATTAGAGGAAGTGAACCCGGATTTGCGTGGAGGGAGAGTGGAAAGCCATTTGGGAAAAATCACCCCCAGTTCACCCGACCGAGATTCGAACTTCGAACTCCCCGCCCTCGGCAGTCTAGCTCAACACGACTAGTGCGTCAGCTAACTTCGCCACCGAGGCGGGTGGGAGCGAAAATAAAGCTTTTATCCAGAAGAACTTCTATTTCCTCAGAGATGATATTAGGTATAGCACTCTTTCTCCAACGCCTGTCATTAGTATGTCCCTCTCTCACTTTCTCTTTTGTCACTAGTATGTCCTCTCCTTTTACAAGCTAGATCATTCTGTCCTGTACCAACATGCTATCATCACAAACTGCTATCTGTGGTGACACTATGTTTATTGTCCTGTACCAACATGCTATCATCACAAACTGCTATCTGTGGTGACACTATGTTATTGTCCTGTACCAACATGCTATTATCACAAACTGCTATCTGTGGTGACACTATGTTATTGTCCTGTACCAACCTGCTATCATATCAAACTACTATCTGTGGTGACACTATGTTATTGTCCTGTACCAACATGCCCTCACCACAAACTACTGTATAAAGTTCTAGTGACGGTCCTGGGAGGTTCCACTCCTAGAAGACTGCAATGCCCCGCTGGGCCCATCGACACACAACCCCTCAACAGGGTGGACACTAGTGCGAGGGTGGCAGCCCTGCGCCGAGAGATGACGCAGGTCAGGTCTGTGAGGGTGCCACCACTGGACGCCTTCATCATCACACCTGACGACGAACATCAGGTAACCAGACTTCCTCCTGCCTTAATGAGATTATTCCTAATCCAACTATTGTCTTATATATATTGTGTGTGAGGCTGAGGTATTCAAGAAACCATTTGTCAGGGTTTGAACCAGAACTACGGCTTTGTATTCTTGTTTGGATGGAACGTGGGCAGTTACACGAATGCACACACCCCTGGATGCCTTAATGGCTTGTAGGTACCTTGATGATGCTCCTGAATCACGATCAGGAATACTCTGAGAGAGAATTTAACCTCCTGCTGCACCAACTAGGGATGTGGAGAAGATGTAACAGCTAGTTTGGTTTGTAAACATACATTTCTCTTATTTTCAAGTAAAAGAGATGTAATGCAATGAACCTCTTAGCTTAACTCTACAATCTCGTATAATCCAATTCAATCAACTTAAAAAATAACACCTGGACATGGAAACCCAACCCAGGACCTCTGGTTCAGCACAACTATGCTCCACAAATGAGCTATCCAAGAGTCGTCCCTAGTTCAGCTCGGTAGGTACTTTGGAATACAATACCAACTATAATGAAATAATATTGAAACTACTTAAGTAGAAGTTCAAATGATTATAGATTTGTTTTAAAAATTAAAACTGAAATTAAATAAGCAAAGTACTGTAGTAATATTTTCTTATCTTTACTGTCACAATATTATCACAATATTATTCACATTTTTTTAAGTGGTACTGAAAATTGCTGCTTTGACATAACTGGAAATAACAAAATTCCATGCCAATTTAAGTTTCAACATTGTTTACCAGTTTTAGCAGTTACCTCTTCACGTGACTTAGTGAGAAGGATGCGCTTGCTTTGGATGGCACAGAGCCTTAAAGTCAGGACCACAGATGATATATAAAGTCCCATGTCACTTTCAGCATTGACCCTGTTTCTTTATTTATTTTTTAAATAGGCATAGGATGAAAAGATTTCTCGCTCAAATACGTAGAAAAAATTGTAACAAAGCTGCAATAGCTTTATTCGCTAACACTTGGAACTTCTCCTTTAAACTTAACCAGAAACTAATTAATGAAAAAGATTTATAACTTTCCTTTAGTTCAAAATCAGTGGAAATTTCAAGGAGCTGCTATTTTTCACTCAGGATTTATTTGGAGGATTTCAAAACTGCTGCCTCTTCCAGGGGGTTGCGAATCCAATTGTTGTTCTGGTAAATATTCTCTGAGGGTTTTTCCCTTCAAGTGTAATATAACCATGTTCCTAACATTTTAATCCAAAGAAAGCTGATTTTCTACCATAAAGTCGTGAAGGGTATCAAAGCACTCCGTTTGATTGCTAATTAAACACATCCNACTAACATGTAGAGTGACCCAATGTGTGTGTGTTATCAGAGCGAGTAAATGAAGGTGAAGAGCTTCAACTAACATGTAGAGTGACCCAATGTGTGTGTGTTATCAGAGCGAGTAAATGAAGGTGAAGAGCTTCAACTAACATGTAGAGTGACCCAATGTGTGTGTGTTATCAGAGCGAGTAAATGAAGGTGAAGAGCTTCAACTAACATGTAGAGTGACCCAATGTGTGTGTGTTATCAGAGCGAGTAAATGAAGGTGAAGAGCTTCAACTAACATGTAGAGTGACCCAATGTGTGTGTGTTATCAGAGCGAGTAAATGAAGGTGAAGAGCTTCAACTAACATGTAGAGTGACCCAATGTGTGTGTGTTATCAGAGCGAGTAAATGAAGGTGAAGAGCTTCAACTAACATGTAGAGTGACCCAATGTGTGTGTGTTATCAGAGCGAGTAAATGAAGGTGAAGAGCTTCAACTAACATGTAGAGTGACCCAATGTGTGTGTGTTATCAGAGCGAGTAAATGAAGGTGAAGAGCTTCAACTAACATGTAGAGTGACCCAATGTGTGTGTGTTATCAGAGCGAGTAAATGAAGGTGAAGAGCTTCAACTAACATGTAGAGTGACCCAATGTGTGTGTGTTATCAGAGCGAGTAAATGAAGGTGAAGAGCTTCAACTAACATGTAGAGTGACCCAATGTGTGTGTGTTATCAGAGCGAGTAAATGAAGGTGAAGAGCTTCAACTAACATGTAGAGTGACCCAATGTGTGTGTGTTATCAGAGCGAGTAAATGAAGGTGAAGAGCTTCAACTAACATGTAGAGTGACCCAATGTGTGTGTGTTATCAGAGCGAGTAAATGAAGGTGAAGAGCTTCAACTAACATGTAGAGTGACCCAATGTGTGTGTGTTATCAGAGCGAGTAAATGAAGGTGAAGAGCTTCAACTAACATGTAGAGTGACCCAATGTGTGTGTGTTATCAGAGCGAGTAAATGAAGGTGAAGAGCTTCAACTAACATGTAGAGTGACCCAATGTGTGTGTGTTATCAGAGCGAGTAAATGAAGGTGAAGAGCTTCAACTAACATGTAGAGTGACCCAATGTGTGTGTGTTATCAGAGCGAGTAAATGAAGGTGAAGAGCTTCAACTAACATGTAGAGTGACCCAATGTGTGTGTGTTATCAGAGCGAGTAAATGAAGGTGAAGAGCTTCAACTAACATGTAGAGTGACCCAATGTGTGTGTGTTATCAGAGCGAGTAAATGAAGGTGAAGAGCTTCAACTGACATGTAGAGTGACCCAATGTGTGTGTGTTATCAGAGCGAGTAAATGAAGGTGAAGAGCTTCAACTAACATGTAGAGTGACCCAATGTGTGTGTGTTATCAGAGCGAGTACGTGGCTGAGAGGGACCGGCGTCGAGAGTTCGTGTCGGGGTTCTCCGGCAGCCACGGGGACGCCGTGGTGACGCGACGTGAGGCGGCGCTGTGGACGGATGGTCGCTACTACTTGCAGGCCGACGAGCAACTGGACTGTCACTGGCTGCTCATGAGGAGAGGGCAGCCCGGAGTGCCTTCCATCGCTCAGTGGTTGAGCCAGGTGCTGCCTCCATGGTCCAGGGTGGGCGCAGACCCTCGTCTGGTGCCGCACGTTATCTGGGATGCCTGGACGGACCACCTGGGTGAGGAAGAGGACAAACAGGTCTTGGTTGATCGCTACTGTTTAACGTTTCTGGCTAGATACATTCCATCCAAAACCAAGGCCGTAGCCAGCCAATAATTTCAGGGGGGTTTGGTGGGCACATTCCCTGATTGCCCGAGGATTGAAAATTTTCTAAATGATAAACAGTTCTAGAAGCTGTCTGAAGTGTTTATTTATGGCATTATAACCCACTAACTGCCGAAGGCTAGAAAAAATTATAAATACTAAACACCTCTAAAAGCTCTCTTAAGTGCGTTTTATGGTAACACAGCTCCCTAATTTGTACTTTTACCTTAATTTTGATATTGTTTGAACCATAAATAAAGCCATATATATTTTGTTCATAAAATTTCAGGGGGGGGGTTTGAACCCCCAAACCCCCCTCTTGACTACGGCCTTGTCCAAAACCTTTGCTATGATATGGTATCCATTTTGGAAAGCTCCTGATTAAGAGGGAACAACAGAAGACATTCCTTGATAAACATGTTTAGACATCTCCAGTTGAAAAGTTATACATCACCCACTAAATACGTTTTGTTATAATTTTCCTGAACAAAAAATTATTTAAAACATGTTTAATTTATTGCACTTCCTTCTTCACAATTATACAGATTCAGAACGTTCTAATGGATGCAATTGGCATTTTGGAACTGCATTAGAGAGCAAAGCACGTCGGAAACAGAGAGCTGTCATTGAACTCGTAGAGTCTAAAGGAGAGACAGTAGGGGGTAATATCCTCAAATACTTATAACATGTTCACGTAGACCGTGTGGGGTCGTTAGAAGTTGTAGGACAGTGAATCTAGATGGTGAACCACGCTGCGGCCACCCGTCTTCGGAGAAGGGGCGACGTACCAATGTAATCGTTTGGAGGGATCGACTTCTCACTTACAGAGACTTGTTACTTATAGACTTGTCACTTGCAATTTTACTATTTAAAGTGTGAACATGATGATTCAGCAACTGAGCTATTGAAGACAAAACAAAGCAGAATAGCATACTTTGATGCTCCCTGAAGGAGAGTACGAGTACAAATTGTAGCATTTACCAACCATTTTGTCACACCATGTTATTGGCAGAACTTTATAAGGGGGTGTCGCATTTTGCGAAGGTTCTGAAACAAAAAAAAGATGGGTTAGTTTTAGTGAGAGGAAAGATATAGTAGCAAACCGAATAAGGACTTCTAGATAGAGATACGTGTGGAGACACTACTCTATGGGGGGTTGAATGAGATCCCTCCGCTGACCACTGTTTTACATATCTCACTTATCCAAGTAGGGCTTTGGGACGTTGGTGGTACTCACCAGGATTGTTGACGTAGTTTACAAGCCCCTGGATAAGAGGATTGGTGGCATTGGGAAGCTTGTCGTAGAAAGACTGCGCAAGCTTCCAGAAGTGATTCTTGATAAGGGGGGGCATCTCCAAGTCCCGATGTAGAGTCAAATTGCAAATGTACCAGGTGGGAGCATCCACAATGATGCTCAGACACTGGTTCTGGAATGCAAGCATCCTCCTCAAATACGTGTCCGCTAGGTGGCCCCAGATGGGACACGTATAGTCGAGAATCGGCCTGAGAAGCTGCTTGTACAGCGCCAATCCGCTCCTCATGTACAGGGCACTGCGCCTGTTTGGAAGTGGGCCTAGGCATCTCAGCCTTTGCCTCGCCTTGGTCAGTCTTTCAGTAAAGTGCAGTATCCAGGTCAGTTTGGCGTCCAGCTAAGTCCTGGGTATTTAACACTGATCTGTTATCCGAACAACCGGAAAGAAGCCACTATGTAGTACTTTATTTTCCATGTGAAAAACACTACTATGATCATCCCCACGTTGATAATCGTCCTCCAGGTGGCCAGTCACCCCTCAAACTTCGTCAGATGAGTCTAGAGTCTACTCTTCAAATTGAAGACTTGACCGTTGACACCAAAATAGATGACACAGAGGAAGTGGCTTGATATGAAATAGATCTTGATGACTTCCTTTCGCGAATTGTGGCTGGTATTAAACGTGGATTCACAACTTTTACCCAGAAACGAACGAGCAATCCACGGAGTAGCGTCACACTTACTAGCCACGCACGAAGTTGAAGACAGCTTCCTCAGCAGGGAAAGAAATAGCAACTCTCTATTGGGACAGGAAAGATGTGAGTTTGTTCGACATTGTATGGGAAGGTACAACTCTAAGCTCCAAGAAATATGTCCCGGTTCTAACAAGACTCCTTATAACAAACAAGTGAGTTCAACTCAGAGCCGCTCGCAGGATTTCTGACGCCCCATATCACACTGAATAATGTCCTAATCCTACGCTTTGTTAATTTTAGCTGATAAAATATTTGACATAATATGTAAACTCCATTTACCCTTAAAGATATCAGTCTTACCTTGACTGATTACACTATGACCCCATCTTATAAGCTGTGCTATATTGGAATAATTCAAGGTGAGCTATCTTACAGGATAAACGGAGTGTACAGTAAATGAAGAACATATCAAACTGTCTGTATATTACTAAGTTACGGTGTTTCTATCCTCACAGTGCGATCCGGATTAATAATTCTCCCCCCACATCTTACAACATAGTTGGGTTGTAGCCATTTTAAGTTCACTTACGGGACGAGAACGGTAGACTTTTTAGGAACTGTACTCGTATTTGAGTAGTGGGAGGGAGGGAAAACATTCAGGATGAACCCTAACAAATCAGACTAGATGAACCTGACCTCTAGACTTTGTGCCGACCGATGCGGGTCAGAATTAAAAGCATCGGTTCCAGAAACCTACTAAACCAGCCATGTCAAATGTTCGTCTTGATCCATTACTATGTGTGGCCCGTGAAACTCTTGATAAACCAACAAACAATGTGGACCCATTCGTCCTTTTATAAACGTTGTAGGAATAGAACTTTCGAAATTATGGCATTTTGAAATTTTCTCATTATTTTGGGAAATCTAGCAAATGAGTTTGGTGTACCAGTTTATACTCTTTACTCACTAGAAATATATTCTCAAGTATTATTAAATCCACGCACTAAATATGTGCGACGTTTGTCATCTCTTACAAGTGTGTTTTCGCTTATGAAAAGAAACAAACACCTGAACGATCACTTTTGTCATCCATTTTTTATCAATTTTAAACGTGACTTAACAATAGAGCTACATCCCCTTGATGCAAATACAAAGTTTCAAATTTTTGATTAAAAAAAATACTTTATAGGATGTCTTGAAATGTTATGCAATCTTAATTTTATTTTTGTTATGATAAGGATTTTAAAATTGCGATTTTTTTCCCCTTAAGATAGGGATAATACTGAACTTTTTGAAATGCAGCCTCGTCATTATTTTGAATGTTCAATGTGGCTCTTATGGTCAAACGAGTTTGAGACGCTTGAACTAAACCATACACGTGTTCCTTCACGCACGTGGGTGACCTGGTGGTCTAAGGGTAAGGTGTCAGACTTCTGTGCTGAAGGTCCGAGGTTCAATCCTCGGTCCCGGATCAGATTTATCTGATTGCTAAACCCTTCCCTCACTTCTGACAAGATGTGTATTAATCACAACTTGTGAATGTGAGGAATGCCAGCCCTCCACCGTGGTTCGGATTCCACGTTAAACTGTAGGTCCTCCATTTCATCTCGCAATCACCCTACCATTGCACATTAGCGTAAGTGCGTATAACCCGAACGGGTAGTAAGACGCGGTGCTAATAATAATAACAATAATAATAATAATAATAATAATAATAATAATAATAATAATAATAATAATAATAATAATAATAATAATAATTCACACACGTGCGTTGCGCTACTGTTGAGAGACATGGAGGTATCTTAGAGCACCCTGAAGTGTGAGGGTTATGAGCCAAGAACACACACCGGTTTGCGAATAGTAGGAGACATAACAAAACAGCTCTGGAATGTATTGCCCCAATTACTTTGCAGCCCGGCAGATTTCCGCCTGTTTGTCTCAATGAAGGACATTATCTACGAACGAAATTTTAGGGAAGGTGCCGATGGGGCACCAACATTCCTCAGAAAAATGTTATCAACAAGGAATCTTGGTCAGGTCAGGTCAGGTCATAACAAAGAACGAACACTATGTGAAAAAACAGGACTTGTAAATTGTGACTATTCCTAAATCAAATTTGATTTTTTTTTTCAATTTTTTATAGAAGAGAAATAAGATATGCGTCAAAACAGATCGAGTAGCCTTAGCAGGCCCTTCACATAGGGAGGGATGGCCGGTACCGAGGCCCGGGTGTCTGGGGGGCTCGTCTGGGTTGGTGTGTATAATTGTTATAGTCACATGTTTTAAAACTTTAATTGATGAACGAAATGTCATTATTCAAGCTCAAGGAATATCTCTTGAGGTTGAAGTCAATCTCATAAAAGACCTACAGCAGGAAATGCAAGAGTTTATAGAGATTTGTGGGCAGATATTCTACAAGAGTCACGTTATTTGCACAATAATTAGACATGCCACCAATTTTCCCCGAAAAAAGGAATCGTCTACACAGTGTACCAATACAAGACGCAGACCAACAATTGACTGTACAAGATAAGTTCAAAACTTGTGTATTTATAGACTGTTAGATTTACTTTTACGGGAATTAGAAGACAGACTTAAAGCAGCAAATTCTTTCTGCAAGATTTTCTATCCAGCTCAGAAGTATAATTATTTCGATGAGGAAAAAACTGAAGGAGAATGCTGAAGCTCTAGTACGAAAGTTTCAAAGTGATTTGTTAACTGATTTATGTGATGAAATTATGCATTTAAAGCATATTTCTTCCATTGTGTTTGAATCTAAGACTGAAATTGGCCCTTTGAAATTACTAAAGTCAATATGTAAGAAACATTTGGAACAAATATTCATGAATGTTTGCATTGCACTATGTATGTTTTGTAAACTTCCCCTTACTGTTGCATCAGCAGAAAAAGCCTTAAGTAAACTTGGCACTGTGTTGAAGACCTGGCAAAGAGCATCAATGAGCCAGCAACGCTTAAATTCACTGTCCTTAATGGATATAGAACATGACTTGACTTTTACCTTGGGCTTCACAAAAATCTTAAATGTATTCGCAAACAGGAATGCTAGAAAAATGTAACATGTAACTCAGTAAGTGAGTTACAAAATTTATGAACGTCAACTGCATCTTATTTTATTGCTTACACACGTTTATGAACACAATTTGTGAAATTTATTAAGTATGTTGTTCTATTCTATTTCCTTTATTGAAAATTTTACAACTTAAGAACATTATATTTCTCTCATATACATTCTCCTTGTTTTACGTATAAAATAAAAATATATTTCAAATGTACTAGTTTTTTTTATTTCAAGTGGTTTCATGTTAACTCAAAGTACAAGTTAGTTTAGTACAAGTATTAAGTAGTTACATTCATTAAATTGTAACGAGACTGTGAATAAGGATACCTTAATAGGAGGCCCGTCACCTAACCTGGTATTGGGGCCCAGAGTGCCGATGTCGGGGTATGGGCCTTAGTATATCAATTTAGATAGGGTTTAAAAGACACAGCAGTATATAGAATGCAAATACTAATCATACAATAAATGTGTTTAAGTGTATGTTGGTAATTGGACCTAATGAATGAGTGTGATGTGTTTCCAAGCCAGAGCCAACATCTCTTTGATTAGTGTCGGCCTGAATCCCATCGACCTGATCTGGACCAACAGACCTCCGTACGCCAAACAGCCCGCCTTCGTTCACGACCTCAAGTACGCAGGTAACGTCACAACCTGGTTTTTGTCTCTCCTCTTATTAGGACTGAGAAACATTTCATTTAAATTATGTTACTTGCTTATAAACTTTATTTTGTGATTGAGGGAATGGATTGTCTTTATCAAATCTAGATACATTAATTTATACATATGTTTATTTTAAATGTTTTGATATCCAAGAATATATTCAATGGAAATGCATTGTATTGAAGTCAGAACGCGAACTTCAAAATTTGTTGAAAACTATTCACCTGTCAATGGTTTGTTGCGATATATAAAGTGATATAGCTACTATCACATTAATCACACTCTAATAAAATATTGGATGGTAAACATAAAATTAAATAGCTAACCATAATTCTAGTAATCTTATTATCTGGGCTACAGGACGAATCCTTTCATACATATACAGTTTCTTTTAGCTCCAGTTGAGATAAAACGACGTCTCCCTTGATCCAGTATTTCTTTCACCAACAATTAATTCACAAATATGGGTCTTCATTAATAAATATTAATGATTTACCTTAGACTCTCGACCCTGACATTGATATGGCAGAAATTTCTGGAAAGGGCACGTCTTTCCTCCCGTTATTCTAATTTAGTCTTATATAATAAAAACAGGAGTATATCAAGATGTAAATATTCACTGATGTTTGTAAAAATGGACATCTGATTCGCAACAGGCAAGGAATGGGAAGAGAAAGGGCTGGACTAATTGTATACCTAGGTTGTACCCTCCAACAGGCAAGGAATGGGAAGAGAAAGTGCTGGACTAATTGTATGCCTAGGTTGTACCCTCCAACAGGCAAGGAATGGGGAGAGAAAGTTCTGGGCTAAGTGTATACCTAGGTTGTACCCTCCAACAGGCAAGGAATGGGAAGAGAAAGTGCTGGACTAATTGTATACCTAGGTTGTACC